>BSBM01000640.1:7670000-7696260 GCA_027924585.1 Larix kaempferi | reverse complement strand
GAGGTGTGAGGAGAGTGGGGGAAGAGGAGAATGGGGGTGGGAGAGGAGGAGGAGGAGAGGGAGTGGAGGAGGAGAGGGGTTGGAGGAGGTGGAGGAGGATGGAGGAGGTGGAGGTGGGGCAAGGAGAAGGAGGAGTGGGGGTGGGAAGGGAGGAGGAGGAGTAAAGGGGGTGGAGGAGGAGGGAGGAGGAGGAGGAGTAGGGAGGAGGGGTAAGGGGGGAGGAGGAGGAGGAGGTAGGAGGAGTAGGAAGAGGGAGGATGTCGAGGGGGGGAGTAGCGGGAGGTGGAGGAGGAGGAGGGAGGTGGAGGAGGGGAAGAAGGGGAAGAGGAGCGGGGGGGGAGGAGGAGGGGGAGGAGAGTGGAGAAGGGGGGAGGAGGTGGAAGAGGGGAAGGAGGAGGAGAGGAGGAGGGTGGAGAGGGGTTGGGAGAGGAGGTTAAGGAGGTCATATGAGAAGAGGGGGGAAGAGGAGAAGGGGGGGTGAGGAGAAGGAGATCAAGGGGTGTGAAGGAGAGGGTGGGGCAAGGAGAAGGAGGAGGGTGGTGGGAAGGGAGGAGGAGGAGTAGAGGGGGTGGAGGAGGAGGGAGGAGGAGGAGGAGGGGGAAGTGGGGAGGAGGAGGAGGAGGTAGGAGGTGGAGGAGTAGGGAGGAGGAGGAGGGGGAGGAGGAGCAAGAGGAGGTGTGAGGAGAGTGGGGGAAGAGGAGAATGGGGGTGGGAGAGGAGGAGGAGGAGAGGGGGTGGAGGAGGAGAGGGGTTGGAGGAGGTGGAGGAGGATGGAGGAGGTGGAGGTGGGGCAAGGAGAAGGAGGAGTGGGGTGGGAAGGGAGAAGGAGGAGTAAAGGGGGTGGAGGAGGAGGGAGGAGGAGGAGGAGGAGGGGTAAGGGGGGAGGAGGAGGAGGAAGTAGGAGGTGGAGGAGGAGGGAGGAGGAGGAGGGAGAGGAGGAGCAGGAGGAGGTGTGAGGAGAGTGGGGGAAGAGGAGAATGGGGGTGGGAGAGGAGAAGGAGGAGAGGGGTTGGAGGAGGTGGAGGAGGATGGAGGAGGTGGAGGAGGGGGGAGGGGAGGCGGGAGGAGGGGGAGGAATATTGGGGAGGCAGAGGAGGACTAAGGAGGAGGAGGAGGAGGAGGAGGAGAGCGAGGTGGGAGAGGAGTAGGAGAAGAGGGGGTGGAGGAGGAGGGGGGAGGTGGAGGAGGGAGGACGGGGGAGGGGGGCGGAGGTGAAGGGGGAGGAGGGGGAGGATTAGGAAGAGGGGGAGAAGGAGGATGAGAAGGGACGGGGAGGAGAGGGGGGGGAGAGGAGAAGGGACAAGCAGGAGAGGGGAGGCGAGGAGGAGGAGGAGGAGGAGGGTGGGACGAAGGAGAGGAGAGGGGGGGCGAGGAGGAGGAGGAGGGGGGAAGAGGAGGAGGGGGAGGAGAAGGGGGGAGGAAGAGGAGTAGGGGGAGGAGGAGAGGAGGAGGAGTGAGGAGAGGGGGGGAGGAGGAGGAGGAGGAAGTGGGGGGAGTATGAGGAGGAGAGGATGAGGAGTGAGGAGAGCAGGGGAGGAGGGGGTGGAAGAGAGGGGAGGAGGAGGAGGAGAGGAAGAGGAGTGATGAGAGGGGGGGAGGAGGAAGAGGAGGAGGAGGAAGAAAAGGAGGAGGAATTATGAGGAGTAGAGCAGGAGGACTGAGGAGAGCGAGGGAGGAGGAGGAGGAGGAGGAGGGTGATGAGGGGGGGGTGGGAGAGGGGGAAGGGGGAGGAGGAGGAGGTGGAGTATAAGTAGAAGGAGAAGGGGGAGGATGGAAAATTGGAGGAGGAGAGAGTCGAGGGGAAATGGAGGGTGGGGGGAGGAGTAGGAGTGGGTGGATGAGGAGGAGTATGGAGAGGGGGAAGAGACATAATAATTTCCTTTTTTATTATAATAAAATTATATAATATATTTTGGTTGAAAGATGATAAATTATAATTGGTACCATTTTTTACGATAATCTAAATAACAAAATAAATATGTTGAAAATTTCAAAAGTTGAAAAAGGCAATGACAATATCATATAATTATTTAATGGTAAAATTGTAATTGAATTTTCATAATACATTGATAGATTATAAATGTGAGATTGAGTTATTTCACAAGTATAGTCGAAATCATTGAGATGGTCATTGCTAATTCTTTTATTATGATTAACAATATTATCTCAATTTATAAATATCAATTTTTTTTATTATAAATGTAATTTGTTTTCTCAAGGTTAAGGCTCATTGATGTCACTCACTTTGCTTGAGTTTGGTGACCCCTTCCATTGTTTTTCTTTGAAATCCCAACCCTTCTTCCCCAGTTGATTTCATCAAGTGTATAGGAGCTATGCTTAACTCATATTTGCAATATTTCAAATAGCAGGTAGACTGAGTAAATGGGTCCTCTCTCTCTTCTTATAGAGGGAATTTTATGGAGAAAGTAGTTAAAACCCTAGTTTTCATCCTAGGGGATGAAGTTGAGATGAATCCAAAGTATTATTAGTGAAATAGTTTGATTTGTAGATTTAACAGTTTATGGACAAAGCTTGTAGATATCCATGAGTGTGTTTTTTTCACATTTGGAATCATCTACATAATGAAAAGCCTTATATCCACCCTTGCAATCATGGAGTTTTTGTAATGGAATTGTATTCAAGAGAAGATAGAGATTTGGTTTTCAACTTTGGTCCTCAATCATGGAAAAATGTAATACCCTTATGTTGACCCTTGGCATGTATAAATTAGATTTTGTAAATGATGTAAATATGTTACTGAATATTCTTAGTGAAGAACTCAAGGCCAAGGCTTGACTAATGAATGGCTAGGCATGTATGATGTAAATATCCATATATGGACCACGTATTAGGATTGGCATGAAGACTTAAAGCTATGTAAATATTATGTTGGTAAACAATACAATGATCTAATATGGTTGTGTATAGATCACTAGAGGGGCTATGATTTCATTAGAGGGGAAGAGAAAAGGGGGGGCTATGGGAAAATAAATCCTCTTTTGCAAAATTTCAACCTTAGAAATCATTTCTTTTATACCATGTGCCTTAACTAATTGATTTATCTCCTTTGAATTATTAAAACCAATCATTGAATGCATGTGATAGGTTGGTGGGAAAGTCTTCTCATGTAGTTAAGGAAGCCTGGGTTCAAAATACTTCTTATGACCATTGTAAGAGTCCTTCACACTATGGTCAAAAGTAATGTTAGTTGTATTTTCATCAATCATTTGATTTCCTTTTGATTATAGCATTCAATATCCATGTAAAACGTGTTCTACACAGTATGTTGTTCTGTCCATTTCCAATAATTATTGGTCTAAGAAATCAACCAAAATCGACACTATGAAGAGGAAATTGTAGACATTAAAGCAAAGAATGATGGTTGTATGTGAAAATATAGGATGGGAAAGTTAGTGAACATGCACTCACTATACATATTTTTCTCTTTTGATGCTTGAGAAAGCCAAGTATTAATTTACAGGATATTCTCTATATGTATATAGTAGGTTGGACTCTTTCTACACACATTGAAGAGCATTGTAAACGAAAGGTGCTATGAGGGGATATTGCGTAGGTTTCTATTGAGTAGATAAAGGGTAGGCCTTCATTGTGTTATGTGGGGAAAGTGAAAAGAGGTTCATTGTTTTTAGTTTTGAATGAGGTACTTGTAGTGACTTGTGGTGATCAAATTGGCTAAGCATGAGAGAAAATGACTTGGGCTAAGAGAGAGTGTTAACAACCAAAACTTGCTCACTAAAATTGTAATAACTTTCATCCCTATTATCCATCTTCCATATGAGCTGAGTAAGTGAAAAATATCAACAAAATAAATTTCAAACCTAGAAGTTGACCATATCTAGAGGATCGTGCCTTTTTCTTCGGAAGGCACGAACTCAATCTTACATATTGCCCAAAAAGCTGCAACTTGGTCCCAAAAGTGAAATTTCATTTAATATTCATTATTTTGTGCTTCCCCACGGTTAGTAGTGGCTAAAAGTGGACACATACATCAAAACAAAGTTTTCCATCATGGCATTACTTATGGTTTTCAACTCTTGAACTTCTAGGGTCGTTTTGTGTCCCTAAACGATTCGTTTTAGGAATAAAAACGCCTAATAGATTTCTAGAGGAATGTATTTGGACATTTAGAATGTATAATTCTTATCTATACCTTTCCGACATGATACCAAGCACCCCAAATGAAGATTGAATGCAACATTTATGCCCCTGGGAAGTCGACATATAAACTACCCAATACGGGTCCCACAAACATTTTGGTGTTTCATCTCCTCGGGTTACGGTTTTGAATTTTTATCATTATTCTCATTCATTCTTTATGTTAAAAGGCCTTTTTTCCTCATTGTAACTCACTTGTTATAAATTATGTAGTCGTAACATATTTTCTTAGAAATAAAATACCACCATTCTAACGAGTTCATTTCACTCTGTATTTTCTTACAATTCTTGCATATTTCATTCATTAATGGAAATTGAGTATTAATGTATCTCTACCGTTTTTCAAAGTATGTTTTCATTTCATTTCATTCCCTCATAAACTAGGATCAATGGTATCATAGCAAGCTTTTCTTTATTTGTTTCTTTTTTCATGTCCCCAATGAGGTCAGGGTATAAGGAGTTGGGATTCAAGCTACTTGATCCTTTGAAATACCATCCTTTCCCACACCGATGAACTCCCATGACATAAGAAAAGAGAGATGATGGAGGAGGATACCCGATTAATATATTTATCAAGGAATCCCTCATGCAATTGAGGGACATGATGATAGATAACTTTTCCCAAATCCTTCGATTGATTCCAACAACAATAGATGCGTCTTTATGAAGTGAAAACTTTGGAGGCATTGCCCCCTTCAAGGTACAAGTTAGTTTTAATATTCATGTATTTGAAGGTCAGATAAATGTGGATGCTTTAGAAAAATGTTTAAATCTACTTTAAGGGTATTTCTTTTTCCAAAAAAATTCTGATAGGGAAAAGATCACCTTTGTTCTTAAGGTTGTACCCCATATAAAAAAATTAGGGGGGGGGGATTGTTGTGATAAAAACTCCACAAAGGAGTCTAAAATGTTTGGTGCCAATCCCAATTGGGCCTCTTTTATGGATTTCCTTAAGTAACAATATTACCCTATTGGAAACTATGATGATCAATACATGAGATGGAACACATTGTTGATGTATATGTAACTTTGGAATGTGTTTCACATATATGTATATTGTATTCCTATAGAGATGGTATTATTCCTCTATAAGGAAGTGTCATCATTTATATTGTAAGTGTCGTAACTTATACTTGATGGGTTATTAGACCACCTTGTTTGGGGTCGGCCCTGTATAAGTCATGTGGGTCAAAGGGTTATTAGACCACCCTATTGGGGGTCGGCCCACTCACCATTATGTTATGTGGTTAAGTTCGAGCCTACATGAGTTAGGTAAAAAGGCAAGTCAAGTCAAGTCAAGTATAAATAGAGTGCGGGAGGCACTCTATTTGCTCACTCACTTCTCACACATGCACTCAAGGAGGAGTGGCACACTTATGGAGGAGGAGGATCTACTACTAGGTTATGGCTATCTCTCTTGGTTGGTTGTATCATTGCTCTATCTATCTCTGAGGAAGTTATTGGGGTTTTTCACCTTTATGGTTTTCCCCAAGTAAATCTTTGTGCCTCTTGTGTGCTTGCATTATTGTCTCCATGATTGATATGCTGTAGATATACTGTACATGTTGTTCTCTCAGTTAAGATCCTAGATCAGATTGAAGTAAATTCTGAAAATTTAACATGGTATCAGAGCTAGCCTGAAAGAAGGCATGATATGGCATGTATGACACTTGTTGCACTTACGATGCTAGGGCTTGATATATAAAAAACTAGTCATCGTAGCACTTTCGCTATAAATCCGTTTTGGCAAATTTTTCGGATCTAAATTTTTTACAGGCCGAAGCTAAGATCCCCATGTACCCTGTGTCCAAAGGACAACCTCTAATTCGTTGTAATTTGTGATTTATGATCTGTACAATATAGGGTTTATGCCTCTTCCAGATCTGAGTCAAAATCAGGTGACCTTGGGAAAAAGGTCATAACTTGGGCTAGGAAGCTCCAAATGAAATTTCGTGAAAAGTGATAGGTATTACACAGACTGTACTATCTCAGAAAACGTTTTCAGAGGCCGAAGTTGAAACAGTGACACATGGCATGCTGTACAAGTTCGCTCTTTTGTATTATCCCATAAACAGGGCACGTTGCGACACTTGGCATAACTCTCTCTCAGAGAATCCAATTGAGGTCAGACCTGTCAGGATGTAAAGATAATAGGCCGAGCTATCTCAGGAAAGGTTTTCAGAGGTCGAAGTTGAAACAGTGACACGTGGCACGCCGTACAAGTTCACTCTCCTGTATTATCCCAAAACAGGTCACGTTGCGACATTTGGCATAACTCTCTCTCAAAAAATCGAATTGAGGTCAAACCTGTCAGGATGGAAAGCTAACAGGTCAGGCTATCTCAGGAAATGTTTTCAGACCCTGTGGATCAAAAGTTTCGGAGTTACACCAGAAACAATCAGGTACATATTTCTGTCAAAACAGAATTATTTTTTGGTACCTTCATTCATGGCTTCCGGAATTTAGGGCTTTGGAGAAGGTTGAAATTTTTGTAATCGGAGACCACGGCTGAATGATACTCATCAAAATAAAAATTTAGAGACCAAGATCAGAATTTTTGGTTGGACAGAACGTCGGGCTTGATCAGACCCTAGTTCGGGACTTTGATCAGGAAAGTGAAAAAATTAGGGCTTCTGTAAAAATGGGAATTTTTGAAATCTGTGAACATGGCTGGAAGCTCCTCATAAACATAGAAGCTTAGAGCTTTGGATCAAACCTTTTGATTAGGCAGAAGAGTGGGCTTCATCAAACCCCAGTTCAGGGTCACGTCCAGTGAATCCGGAAGTTTCAAAGGCAAAATTGAGGAGTAAAACTTTGCAGTTTTCAAATTCTGAATATACCAGTTTGATCAGCTCATCAAGGCACATATTTCTATCCTTTCGGAAGTTTGAAATTCAAAGTTTGAATTTTTGGGGTTTCTCTGACAAACCCATATCCAGCTCCAGGTCCAAATCTTGCAAATCAAGTGGTGGTTTAATCCTAGAAGAAGATGGATTGGTCACTTGCATGAGTGAAGAAATTCCTGTTTCAGAGGGAGATGAGGCTAAGGCCTTACATAAGGAGATTACAAGTGATCTCGACAGGTATGGCTCATCGAGGTATGTTTTGAGATTTGTTCTTGATTAAGTTTATGGTATGTTTATCTTCATGTTATTACGGTTAGTACAATCTTGATTTTAGATTTGTCGTATCACCTTAACAAAATTATGAATGCATGATAGAAGATATTCATTGGTTAGGGTGTTGACACTTATAATTGTACTAATGCATTATGATGTTGTATGACGTTTATGTTGTCTACTAACATGAAAGGTACACCAAGAAAGACAAATCATGTTCCAGTTCAAGAACATATGATCATGATGACATGAGGATAAAGACTCATCCATTGTCATGGATCTCATAGAAGATCCATTTACGAGGTATGTATAACTTGGTTTTATAATGACTAACCTATGAGATATACAGGTTACTAGCACAAGTCATTGAAGAAGAACAAGAAGACATCATGTGAGTAGGTTAGACATAACTAGCTAGCATGCTAATCCAGGTATTTTTTTCCTATATCAAGCTAGAATCCTACCTTGTGTTAGGATCTTATACTGTTGTTGATAATGATTATTCATGAAGTCATAGGTTTGAATAATCATGGTTGTATGCATATTATGTTTCTTACCATAATTGATGATATGACTAACCAGAAGAACCATGAAGGTATAGGTTTGAATAATCATAGGTTTTATGCATATTATATCTCTTATCTTGATTGATGATTCAACTAAAGATTCATAGGTTTGAGTAATTATAGGTTTAGACATGTTATGCTTCTTATGATTTGACTAACCATAAGAATCCTACATAAACCTTGAATGATAATGCTTATTATTTCTGTTTGAAATGATCATGACTATACATGCTTGAGATTATTGTGTTTTAATAGTATGCTAATGAATGTATGATTTTATATGAGATCACAAGGATAACACAATCATGATACTAATAAGCATGCATAGGGACCAAGGATGAATATGAGTTCAAGAACAGGTAATCCAGGAAGAAAAGATCAAGAGGGAGTACACTCCAGTGGTTTATGAAAGGATGCAGATATTCAGAGGGAGTTGACCATCTCTCTACATTCCACAACAGAAAGTTGTAGAAGAAGCTACTCCAGATTAGGACTCCAGCAGCTCCTGCAAGAAAGCGAAGACTTAGAGGGAGTCCACCCAACAAACAAACAAAGATAAGTATTATCATTTCTTGCATATATGTTTGTTTAAATAAAATTGTTCAATGATGTATATTCTCATGTTCCTAGACTTAGGATATGTATCGTGCATATTAGAATAGTTGCATTGATGAACAATATACTACTAATGTACATGGGTAAGTGGCCTATGGCACTGTACAACATTCCATTGCTACTTATCTAGAATGAAACCTCTTTGCTGACATGTTGGGAGTTGTGCACACTCTTAACAATGTTCTGGTAGAGATTGGAAGGCATCTAGAAAGTTACGGGATATGGATAAATGTTGTATTGAAGCATTGGCTAAGACAATTGCATGACTGTATGACATATTTCTTTATGTGTAAGAATTTTTTCTGAAAATTGTGAGATGTTTCTAATCATGCAATTTAACCTGTTTTGTAGGAAAGACTGTATATCTTCACCTACAAAAGGACTAAAACATTTGTTCCAGCAACAAAAATATCTATTGTAGATATTGAAGTTCCCAGGATCTGGGATGAAAAAATGGAATGCCATGATCCGTCGATCATGAAGAATGATGTTTGGGATGTAGTCCCAAGATGTGAAGGGAAGTTTGTTATGACTTCCAAAAGGAACTATCAGATCAAGCATGTTGCAGATGGCAGCATTAAGATGAAATAGAAGATGCACCAGATGGATTTCAAGACAGCATGGTGTAGTCATTTATATGTGCAGAACTTGGTATGGTAGGATAGACAGCTTTCTATCCAGTTTGGGCTTTACCAAGAGTAAAGCGGATTCCAACCCTTACTACAAGGTTGAGGAAGGAAATCTAGTGATACTACTTTTGTATGTAGATAACCTATTTGTTACAGGTGAAAATAGATTGATTGCCGACACGCAGCGGAAGCTTACTACCGAGTTCGAGATGAAGAACTTGGGGATGATGCACTATTTGTTTTTGACATGGAGGTGTGGCAGAGTGTAGATGGAATCTTCCTTGGACAAGGGAAGTATGTAGTAGAGATCCTGAAGAGGTTCAGGATGATGGACTGCAAGGATATGGCCACACCTATGGCATCGAATCTAAAGCTTCTATGTGATGCTTCATTTGAGCTGGTTGATGTCTCCATGTATCGTCAGATGATTGGGTCCTTGATGTACCTGACGAATAAGAGACCAGACATTTGCTATGCTGTGAACACATTGAGCCAGTTCCTGATGGATCCGAGGAGTGTTCACCTGGCTGCTGTAAAGCATGTTCTGAGGTACCTGAAGGGTACAGTGGATTATGGGCTCAAGTATGAAGTGAATCAAAAGTTTAACCTACAGGGTTATGTTGATTCAGATTGGGCTGGCAGTGCTGCAGATAGCAAGAGCACATCTAGGTGTTGCTTCAGTATGGGATCAGGTGTGATCTCTTGGTTTAGCAGGAAGTAGTCCTGCGTAGCACTAAGTACAGCTGAGGCTGAGTATGTTGCAGCATGTTCAGCTAGTTGTGAGGCAGTGTGGCTACGGAAGCTACTGTCTGAGTTATTTGATCTCTCGTTGGATGCTACTGGTATCTTCTGTGATAACCAGAGTTGTGTGAAGTCGTCCGAGAACCCAGTGTTTCATGACAGGTCGAAACACATAGAGATCAAATATCACTATATCAGGGATATGGTGCAGAGAGGAGCTGTGAAGCTCCTGTATGTTGCAACGGACGAGCAGATTGCAGATGTGCTGACGAAGCCACTAGCCAGGGTGAAGTTCGAGTACTTCAGAGAGAGGCTTGGTGTGCTTTAGATCGAGGATACTTCGAGGAAGAAGTGATGGACACATTTGTTGAAGCCATTCCAAGCATGTTGGAAGGGGGATCCTTCACATGGCTGTGGATGTAAGCGTTGGATGATGAGCATCAGGATGATGTTCTAGTTTCTGCTTAGATATGATCAGTTGGATCATTATATGTATGTATGTATGCATCATGTTGGATGCTGGATATGATCAGTTGGATCATTTATATGTATGTACGCATCATGTTGGATGCTGGATATGATCGGTTGGATCATGTATGAATGCATCATGTTGGATGCTGGATATGATCAGTTGGATCATTTATATGTATGTACGCATCATGTTGGATGCTGGATATGATCGGTTGGATCATGTGTATGTATTTTGTATGAACGCATCATGTTGGATGCTGATGGATACATTGTGTGGATCATGTATCTTTGTATGATCAGGTAGATCATGTATGTTGATGGGTACATTGTGTGGATCATGTATCCTTGTATGATTAGGTAGATCATGTATGTTGATGGGTACATTGTGTGGATCATGTATCTTTGTATGATCAGGTAGATCATGTATGATTGATGGATACATTGTGTGGATCATGTATCTATGTGTGCATCGGATGGATGTATTGTATGATCAGGATGATCGTGGATGACGAGCTTCTCCAGATGACATGCAGCAGGATGTTGTAGTGATGATGATGAGTATCAGATGATACTTTGTGGCCGTGGATCAGGTTGTGCAGGAAAGCATGTAATTTGTGCCCTGGGAGATTTGCAGATGGTCTTTCAAGGTTTTACCTATGGCATGTAATTCGGTGCCCTGGGACATCTGGCAAATTCTCTTGCGAGGTTTTGCTTGGGAGGACATGTAATTTGTGCCCTGGGAGATCTGTAGATAGTCTTTCAAGGTTTTTCCTATGGCATGTAATTCGGTGCCCTGGGATATCTGGCAGATGCTCTTGCGAGGTTTTGTCCTATGGCATGTAATTTGCTCCTGGGAGATCTGGACAGGATGAAAAAGGCCTTAGATGCTTCAGCCAGGTTTTGCCATGACCACATGTAATTTGCTCCTGGGAGATCTGGACAGGATGAAAAAGGCCTCAGATGCTTCAGCCAGGTTTTGTGGTGAGATCACATGTAATGTGCTCCTGGGAGATCCGACAGGTAGAGCCGCGTGCTCGTAATAGCCTGGGATGCTTCAGCCAGGTTTTGTGATGGGTCACATGTAATGTGCTCCTGGGAGATCCTACAGGTAGAGCTGTGTGCTCGTAATAGCCTGGGATGCTGCAGCCAGGTTTTGTGACGCACGTAACAAGTCCTGAGGATTCCAAAGTATGGCCAGTGATGACGAAGACCTGCAGGTGGTGGGCCTACATCTAGTATGAAAAAGGACTGGCTCTGTAGAACTTCCTATGACGAGTAGATTCATAGATTGATTGAGATAGCAGCAGCAGTGACGATGATGATGACTCGATGACGATTATCCAGTGACGATTATCCAGAGAAGATGACTTGTGCTAAAAGAACTATGCTGAGAAATAATTTCCTAGTCAAGAGGGAGTGTTGATGTATATGTAACTTCGGAATGTATTTCACATATATGTATATTGTATTCCTATAGAGATGGTATTATTCCTTTATAAGGAAGTGTCATCATTTATATTGTAAGTGTCGTAACTTATACTTGATGGGTTATTAAACCACCTTGTTTGGGGTCAACCCTATATAAGTCATGTGGGTCAAAGGGTTATTAGACCACCCTATTGGGGGTCGGCCCACTCAGCATTATGTTATGTGGTTAAGTTCGAGCCTACATGAGTTAGGTAAAAAGGCAAGTCAAGTCAAGTATAAATAGAGTGCGGGAGGCACTCTATTTGCTCACTCACTTCTCACACATGCACTCAAGGAGGAGTGGCGCACTTATGGAGGAGGAGGATCTACTGCTAGGTTATGGCTATCTCTCTTGGTTGGTTGTATCATTGCTCTATCTATCTCTGAGGAAGTTATTGGGGTTTTTCACCTTTATGGTTTTCCCCAAGTAAATCTTTGTGTCTCTTGTGTGCTTGCATTATTGTCTCCATGATTGATATGCTGTAGATATGCTATACATGTTGTTCTCTCAGTTAAGATCATAGATCAGATTGAAGTAAATTCTAAAAATTTAACACACATTGTGTTCGGAGATGGACTAAACAGTGCTAGAGTTAACAAATACTTTCCAAACCTTGCACACCAAGATGGGTATCAAATACTTCAAGCGAAATTTAGTTCTAAACTTAAATGGGGGTATACATAGGTACATCCAAACATAAATGGAGATTTTGGAAATCTCATCAATGGGAGCCACTTATCTTTATGTTGTCAAAATCAAGAAAAAATTAAAGCAGAGGAATAAATGAGAGCCTGAATCTATGAATAAATCATAACAGAAGTAGGGAAAAGGTAGCCCCATTCCACATAACAAAGGACAAAGCAAGGTTGGACAACCTGAGGACAATCAATCTAAGCTGCAAGCAAAGAAGGGTAATGGTATGATCAAGAAAGACAATAAGATGTCATGTGAGTTCCATAAAATCCCCTGGAACAACATTGATGAATGTTGCTCAAAGCGGTCATTGGTGGACGATCTTAAAGAATTAGAGTCAGATCCAGGATTTGGCTCTAATTTAGAGCCAGGTAAGGGGAAGCAGATCATTGATGCAGAACCCAGTTCTAGAATCACTACCACCAAGTTCCACCCCAATGAACTAGAGCATATGGAAGAAGGTGAGTGCCTTTTTCACTTGCAGATGTGGGTGAAGATAACTCCGTTTCATTTCATTGTTAATAGAGGAAGCCAAAATATGAGTCATGATCCTTCTCCCTTGGTATTTCTATGTTAAAAATTGGTGTGAGAATGCTTCAGAAGTATCCTTTCCATCCTACAATATCCCTATAACTGCATGATCTCATATGTGATATCAATTTTTTGTTCAAGAAAAATGGCACACGAGTGAGTCTTAGACAATAGCATTCGAACACACTTTTGAACTGTGGAAAAAGTAACAAAATAGGGAACCTAGATTAGACTCATTAAGTCAAACTTGAAGAAGGTATGAAATGACTCAACATCTTAATTTATTCTTTGTGCCATTTAGAATATTTATCAAGAGATAACTTAGGGAAAGCAACATAATTTAATATCGATCTCGTAATCTATCAGCTACAATTGCTTCACATAATCTTTTAGGTGCTCATCTTTAGAGACATGCACCCATGGGTCCAATACCTCCTCTACACATACAAGGTTTTAGACCTCCCGGATAGGGTGCTTCACCCTCAAAAAAAATTTCAATTTCCCAAAAAGTTGATAAATAAGGATCCTTTTATTTTAAGGGGGATTATATTTTATGGGTGGGGTTGTTCCAATTACTAGCTCATATACCTATTCCTTTTTAGATTCTATTGTTATCTATAGGTAATAAATCCTTTCTTGTAAACCACCAATGGTAAACACAAGTTTGATTCTTTTACTGAGTCAATTTTAACCTAACATTCACCCTTTTAAACTTGACCTGTGATAATAAAAAACCCTCAAAATTTTAACCAAGTATATGGGGATACGACATGCCCCATCTCTTCACTCTATCTAAATATCGCTCTAGAGTTTTCATAGGAAACTCACCAAGCCAAGGGAATGCATGCATAACCATGTATTACAACAATATTCCCATTTATAATATTGTGACCAAATTTTAACTTCATAAAAAAATGTTTCTAGTGAACTAATCACTTCTTCATCCACATATTACATTTGATCATCCTCAATTTTTACGATACCTTTCTAGCTATAACTTAATATGGTTCACATACCCATGAACCGTCACTTTAACTTGTGAGCTCGGTCACATTCATTTACTATTCCAACAACCAATGTATGAGTAGCTTGAATTCAATCTAAGCAACCATAGCTTCTAAGACATTTACATTTTCCTTCAACCTCAGCCTAATACCAGTTAGGAAATTATAAAACGAAAAAATACATATAATAATTATTATAAGTAAGAACACACAATGAAGAAGAATAATTTTTTATGTGGAAACCCAAAATAGGGAGAACCACCGACAATATATCTATTACCCTTGACCACTATGGCCAACCTCGCCAATATTGACCACTCATAGACCAACATTGACCAATTTAGGAAATTTACAATAGAGTCACTCAAGCCCTTAAGTGGGCTTCATCAAATGAAATACCATGGGACACCCAAAACCATGGCTCATAAACCACAAATGGTAAACCCAACTTTCCCAACTTTGATTATTTTATTGAGTTAACTTTAACCTAACGTTTCCCCCTTTAAACTTGACTTAGGGTAATCACTAACCCCCCTCAAATTTGTAATCAGATATATGGGGATACAATATGTCCCCCCTCTTCAGTCTACTTAAATCTACCTCTAGACTTTTCATAGGTGACTCCCCAAGCGATGGGTACACATGCCTAATAAGGTCTTACAATCGCCTGCCCATTTACATTGTGATCAAATTCCAACTCTGTAAAAAAATGCTTCTAGTGATTTGATCACTTCATCCACATTTTCCATGTGATCATCCTCAATTTTTACCATGCATTTCTATATATAATTAACATGGTTCACATACCCATGAACCATCACTTTAACTTGTGAGATTTGTCGCATTCATTTAGGTTTCCATCAACCAATGTATGAGTATGTTGGGTTCAATGCAAGAAACCATAACTTCCAACAAATTTACGCTTTCCTTCAGCATCACTCTGAAACCAATTGTTAGGAAATGATAAAATGCAAAAATACATATTACACTTTACCATTATGGCCATCACCGAACACTCATAGGCCAACCTTGATCGATTTAACCAATTTACAATGGACTCCCTAATTCCCTTAAAAATACTAAATCACATGCAATACCATGGGACACCTAAAACCATGAGCCCATAAATAGGGACATTTTTAGGGGTGAAATTTATCCCATGGGATAATTTTTGAGGTTTTTTCCACAATAATATTTTCCCTTTTCCTTTTTTCAAATATTGATTCACCCAAGTTCCATAGGATTACAATTTGTTACTTTCAAAATTGCCAAAATTGTCCAAAAACTATATAAAACCCTTAGAAATTTGAATATATATTTTAAAATATTGCCAAAAATTTTATAGTTGGAAATTTGATAACTAGTAAGATTTGCCAAGGTTTCTACACTATAAGAAAACTATGGATCCTTAAAATTTTCTCTAACTGTAAAGCACCAATGGTCAACTTATCCTTGACTCTAATACTGAGTCAAGTTTATCCCGACAATCCAACATTGGGGAGGTGACATTTTTTATGGAAAAAGTAATTGTTTTGCAAACGACAACTACATTTCACCTTATTCCTACATCTCCATTGAGTGGAAAGGGAGTAGAAGTTGTGGATGTCATGAAAGTTGTGCTTGTTTTTCCTATTTCCTTTGTAGATTTGTTGGGTGTTGCATTTCTACCAATTCACAAATGCAATGAAATTTATCCACTACATTTCTTTGGAGTATACGATGGGTATGGAGATACCTAGGTTAGATTTAATTTTTATTTTTTTTATGCCACCATTATTTAGTTTTACCATTGGACCATGGAAATGTTGTGCTAGGACAATCAACCTCCAAAATCCTCATTGAATAATCAATTTCCATATTGAATAAACAAAGGTTTTTCATGTAGCTTCTCCTTCTATAAGGTGTTGTGTATTAACCCTAAAGCATGTGTTACCTTCCCTTGCTTAGCAAGGTCAAACTGTGTAATGGTAATGTTAACTTCAATGTGACCAAGCAAGAAAATTTCTCATGGTTTAAAACAATTTTCCACAATTTTCTCTATTTAGATGAATTTGAGCTGATTTGCATGAATATTTTATTTGTATGGTTTCATTTAATTTTTTAGTCATTATATTTCATGGTGGTTTTGGTTTACATAGTGGCCTTGACAACAGTCGATATATATGAAATGGACCCTATTTTTTAGGGATATGAAGTTGTTCCCATTGCACTTGTTCATGGAATATTTGGATTTGGGAAATGAGTGAGATTTGTTTCCCACTGAGTAGTTTAAGACCAACCTAGTAAAATCCTTTCAAGACCAGTAAAGTTCATTTGGAATATAAGTTCAAAGGGATCAACCTTACTTTAAGATGAGTTATTTTGTTTATTGGAATTTTACAATTTGGACCTTTTTTTAGGATCTTTCATAATGGATTAATTGGGACATTACTTTATTGACATGTTCCTCAAGGAAAATGGGAATTTACCTAGTTTTCGGTTTTGTCTTTTGAGTTTTGGGGTTATGGGTACTAGTGTTATTGGTTATAGAAACTATGTGGAATGTCATATAGGGAAGGGGATAAAGAGAAGGATTATCATGTTCTTGTTGATTATTTGGGTTATATGGAAAACCTTTATGATGGGTATATGTTTATTTTCTCCTTCAAATATGCAATGTATGAATTCTTGAATTTATTCTTTCTAGGATGCCTAAAAAATGTGCATTTGTATTTTTAGCCCTTGTAAAGTTTGATGCAATATGGGCTCATTTTTAAGGAACTCAATGCTATTCATTCTACATTTTGTTCATCATCTATGGTGTTTGGAGAGAATATGGGATTTAGCTTTAGATTTAAGTAAGTGTGATGCATTCTACTTATTTATTGATTTTTATTTTGAGTCGATGAACCTTAAGGGCTCAAACATAACTTCATGTTCATTAGATACCAACTTGCTCATCGTGGTTTAGAAGGTTCATATTTATCTACCCACATGTTAGTTGTGGTTTGGAAGGTATGCACCAATTGTGTATAAATTAAAAATTGCTCTTTGTTTGTATTTATCCCAATTATTCCTATAAGGAGATTGTCGAATGACATGAAACGTGCATAAATCCCTAAATTATCATAATTTTTTTTTATGATAAGCTTGTCTCAACTTTTAAACTTGTATTTCATGGTGGTTTTGGTTTGGATAGTGGTCATGGTAAAAATGAGGTAGGTAGCTCCGACATAATGAATAACAAAGTGGGACCTGAAATCAATAAAAATGTGATTGTGTTCATGAACATGAGACATAGTGGATTGAATAAGATGAAAAATGTGTCTATATAGAACTACCTTACTTTCTTGGAGGTAAGAAATATCTCAAGTAGATGAGATTTAAATATTCATTTTTAGTATTCACTGCCCCTAGTATAAAATTTAGGAAAATTGAACTGCATTTATGAAAAGTAAAAAAAAAAAAGACTTGAAGTGACCATATTTCGTGCATTATGTTGTCTTCTTTCTTTTCTAGCATACAACAATCAAATAATGTTGATATATAGAATTTTATCATGGAAATACAATAGGAATGAGAGTTCTATTATCAACAAATCTAGTGGAATGTAGGAGTTTAGCACAATGGTCCTTAAAAATATTTATCTATTATACAACAATTGCCTTGAAACTACATTGTCATATTTAATGGGTCTTTATGATAATTATGTCATGCTTTCTCTTGAAAATATTTTTTCTTACTTTTGTAAATGTTTGATAAAGCAGCTAAGAGGTATAGATTTTATTGTTCAATTGTGGTTAAGGGCCCTTAGTAATATAATATTATTTAAGTATATCTGCAGTGCCTACAATATAGTCAATCGGCTAGTGCTTACCTCTTCAAATCCTTGGGAGTGGCTTGTCCATGTAACTATGAAAGCTATTCTTCCAACTCAAGCATCAAATTCACATCATAAATATAAACCAATAACATTATTCTAAAAATATATGAATTTGAAGTTTCCATATTATATTTAATAAGTAGGCTCTGTAGTTAATATTCAATAAATAATATATAGATTTAATGATTACTTAATATTTGTTTAAGCTACTCTATCAATTTTAAATGAACATCCCTTTTCCTTGATTTTGTTACTTTATATTTATTTGAATAATATAATTGTTATCTACTTGTCTATGATTATGAGTTTATAGTAAGTGAATTCTGCAAATGAGGAGTTTGTATTCAAAATAGTATAAATGATAGAAATCATATATCTAACTTTATGGTAGACTAAGAAGATCCCTTAAGTACCAAGGCGATGTTGTGATATCATATTATATAAGATAACCATACATAAGTATATACATCCAGTTATATGACATATGTATTATTTCCTTTGTATCTTTTGTGCTAGTATTATACATCTTCTTTAGTTTTTCTACTAGTATTACATGTCCTCATGTATTGCTTTTTTTTGGCAGGGAGGGGACTTAGAAAGTGAATAGATGCATCATTGCTTATTTTCTAGAATGAGTTGGAATAACCTTTGTTTTTCACTCACTAAAATTCCATTTGTGATAATGTTGTAAATTTAAAAGGCATTAATGTAGTAATTAGATAATGAACAGTATTTCATGTTTATGAAGTTTTATGTTAATATTTGTATATTTAATTTGTTGATAGTATACTAGTTCGGTATAGGTTTTTTTGGTAACCTAGTATAGTTTCTATTGATTTATATAAAATATGTACATACAATAAAAAATTCATAGTTTTTGACGACCCGAAGAAAACTTGACCTAAATAATAAACATGAGTTTAATTGTTGCTATTATCTATCAAAATAGTATTACTGAAAGGAATTAAATATAGACTAATAACATAGTATGTGTTGTGCATAATGCCAATACTGACATAGGTTTCAAAAATATTAAAAAACCCTAATTGAATGAACCTATTTTTGCTTCCTTACCTCATATTCAAGTGTTGGGTCTGTAGGGACCTTTCTTTCCTGAGTGTTCACATGGTCCTTAGGAGGAAATTCCGTTACTGTAGTAGCTATGTAGAGTTATTTTAAATTTATGTCCAATCTTTTGTTTGTTCCAAGCTTGGAGCTTGTTGTTCTTATCTATAATTTATTCCTACTAACAAAACAAGAGGGGAAAAACTTGAAAAGAGTCACAGATACTAGAGGGAAGGAACATATAGAGGGATTAGATGCCAATTCCTTAAAAGGAAAGGTTTTTTCAAATTTAGGGAGAAAATGATGGATATATTTGAGAGAGAAAAACATAGAGGGGAGATAAAAAAAGACAAGTATATATAGGCAACCAATTAATAAATGAACCTTGGAATGTACCTGGCCTCTTAACCTGTTCCTTCTTGCTTGACTATCAAAATGTTAGTTTTTACTTGATCCTGGAACTAATTTTCAGTCATGAATCATTTACAACAATTGTTAACTCATAAAACAATGATATCCTAAATAATTATGCAGTGGAAAAACACATTAAATCATATTCACATTTGACATAGATTTACCCTAGAAAATACCAATTGGAGAAATACTAGCAAACAATTGATTTTATTAACTATAAAATATTGGGATCCCTTCTTGGTACAATGGGCCACTAGGGAAAATACAATGAAAAAATTATATCTGTCAAAAATCAAGATCGGTCCTTTGATCTTGTTAGTCGCTAACCCTCGGCTACCCCTTGCATGTTTCCTCTGACACTACCCGTACACTTGCACACTTGGCTGAAAGTACTTCTCCAACAACTCAATGAGATATCACTCAATGTATGTGATTGTTATTTGTTAACTCCTCTCACTAGGATTCCTTTAATTACATTACAATATGCAAATACCTTTGTCCAATACCATGGGATACAAAATACCATGGGCCCTCTAAATCATTTACATAAAGTAATTACAAAAATACATTCACTTTAATAATTCACTTTAATAAAGTGAATCTCCTAATTATGAAAGTCAATAATAATGCCTTCTACCTATTAGAAACTATCCACGTGGAAGTACTTGTCCGATGCTACAAAAAAAAACACTCCCTCTTAGCGATGAAGTTACTTCTCAAAGAGCCACGTGTAATTGGTTCTCCCACGGTACTTGCTGGAGCATTGCCACGGTACTTGCTGGAGGATTATTTGCCGAAAACTGAGGAAGGAGCGGACGTCGGAAAAGAATGAAAACCTCATTCCATACATGGCCATCCATCATGCCATGGATGATCTGACACCAAACAGACTCCTCTTAAATGTGAGTGTGTCTGTTGGATAAGGCTCTCCTGAGCAGAACCTGCAAGGTGATACATGCAACCGGAAATCAAAGACTCGGCAATAGGAGCTCAGGCGACAAGCAAGTGAAGGCAGTGGGTCCCATAGCCAGGTGGCTTAACCAGGTGGATAGCTGATGAACCCTGAAGGAAATTTTTGAACGTGCCTAGGGCCTGTAGCACACACTGACACAATGTGGACATATCTTTTATCCAAGATGATCAACATCAAGAAACATTCCTGCTTAATGTTCAAATTTCTAGGGTGGGCGGGACATCAGGAATCCCTGCAAGAATTCTCCTTCCAGCAGCATGTGACATATAAATTCACTGAAGTTTTCTGCCCAAGCTTTTGGTTTCCATGTGAGTCTATTTCTACTTTGGATTTCTCTTTAGATTTGATTCTTTTACTCAAATTTGGATTCATGCTAGCGAAGAAATGAAGAGAATGGTTAGGGTTTCTTCAAAGACAAGAACCGTCTCCATTTAGGGTTTCTTCAAAAGGAAGAACTGTCTCCATTTTCTTGCAACGGTTTGGTATTATAAGCAGATAAGTGAAAAGCCAAGGGATAGCATAGATAGTGGGGAGTATATATTTTTCTTTTTGGGCGAAAGGACTAAATTCTAGTGGGAGATCTCTGCGAAGGGAGATCGATCATGGGTATGGAAATTTTTTCCATTTGTTTATAAAAGAGGAGGGTGGCCTTTAGGTTTTATTCTTGGGCAATAACAAGTAGGGACAGTGCGTCTTATCAAGGTCCGGAGAAAGGAGACTAATCTAACATGCTCCATTGCCGAAGAGAACGCAAAAGGATTTGAACAGACTTTTATGGCATGGTGGAGTTTAAGGTTTGGAGAAGAGACAAACCAGGTATGTGAAATCATGTCTATGGTGAAAAGATAAGCTTTTATAATTGTGCAATTTGAGCGAGTCTCTAATATTTGAAGTGTGTTTCAATCTTTGTGTTGTGAAGAAGAGGCACGGTCTCTATAAAGACAAGACTGATTCCTACAAAACCTTGTTTCTATGTAATCGGAGGGTTGTCTCCATTATTTCTCAAACTATTATTTTACTTGTTTATAATTGCAAGAAAGAAATGCGTTTTGTTGGAAGGAGTGCACTCTCACTCTATGAGAACCGTGACTCCTAATTCTGTAGGTGTTTACTTGAACCTCTTCCCATATCTTTCTTTAAGAATATTTATATCTTCTCCATGATAATCAGTGGATGACTTCTCTACCGTTAACCACTCCATTTTCAAGATTGTTAGAAACACATTATTTCTCCCATTTCCTTACTTTTTATTTATTTTGGGGTTTAAGCAAAATAGCAGACTGGAGATTTTATTTTTTAATAAACTGTGGTGCAAGTTATTGTTCTGTCATGATAGAAAGGAACCATCCTTGCTTGGTTAAGAGGTTCTTTTAATACTATGAGGAGTAAGTAGACAAACTAATAAAGGAGAAAGAGCCTTCTAATAATTCGAAGTTGGAGAAGCAAGCTCAAAAATGTCGCTTGCCTTTGAAAGCAGTTGATTTTCATATTGAAGATTATCCTAGTTGTACAAACAAAAGAGGACAAGGGGCTAATTGTGGTGGTACTTTCCATTTGGGAGCTTGCAAGACATATAAATTCAATTCAGGGTACTGCATCTCTTCAATGAGCAGTTTATGCATTGTTTCTAGATTAAATTTGCAAGTTGGATCTAATGTTGATATTGATTGATTTAAAATTGATTAACTGCAGCAATTATTTCCATGAGTCCTATTTACTACATGTTAAACCCAAATTTGGGTAGGAGAATGGTGCCTCATGAATGTCTGGTAAGGTAAAACACACACAAATGAGGAGCGTTCAATGTTGTGCAGGTTGATGGGAATACAATGGCCCAGACATTCTGTGCATGAACTCCACGGTGAAGCAGGTCGGTCAAGAGGGGTAGATATGAGCCTTATGAGGATCGATGTTGTGCAAGTTGATGGGAATACAATGGCCCAGACATTCTGGGCATGAACTCCATGGTGAAGCAGGTCGGTCAAGAGGGGTAGATATGAGCCTTATGAGGAAGGAAATGTGCCATTTTCCCACCACCTACATCTCTGCGATTAAGCATAAAAAATAATCAATTTTGGATATGTAAAGATATAATATGTTGGGAGAATTTCAAACTGCTCAGTTTATAAAAAGGAAAAAGATAATTTGAGATAGTTCTTGGAGCTCTATTTATTGAAGTTTAGTTCTCTGTATTGCAATTAACGAGTAGGAGATCAAATATATATTTCTTGCTATCTGGTAATTTTGGATGACAGAAATTTAGATGTAAAATGTTATTATGTTCTATGCAAATTCTATATACTGAGCATCCACAATTTTAGATCATGCCAGTTTACAACTCTATCAAGTTCTAACATTTATGGTATGCCAAAAAATATAACTTCTTGCTACATTCAAAATTTGCACTTCATATTTTTCTATTCTTATGGAAAAAGTTTCAAACAATTAGGTGTGAAATTGCATTTTTTTTTTTTTTAATTAAGTGTTTGGGTTATAGAATCTATAACCCAAATTGCTTTGTTTTTGTATAGTGTTTGGGTTATAAAAATTTTCTTCTGGGTTATAAATTGTTTCTTCCTATCTTTGGTTTGTATGGAGATACTTAACATTTTGTTTAATTTTTGAATGTTGAATAAAAATTGGACTTTGATGGTTAAAATTTTGTTTAATTTTTGAATATTTTGATTATCAAAATTTTGTTTAATTTTTGAACATGGATAAAAATTGGATTTTCATTTAAAATTATTTGCATGTTTTTCATTAATTATCTATTAGTATAGGTATTTTTTTATTCTTAATTAATTTAGAATTTTGATGGGATTATATATTTTGTAGATTTTAATTTAAATGGTATTATTTTTTATTTATATAAATATTTATTAATTTAAATGAGAAGAACTAAATTACTTTATTAATTCAAATAGCAAAGGTTAACTAAAAAATTCGTAACACTCATTTATATAACTTTTTATAAAATAAATAAATCCTAAAATTAATACAAATATTAACTATTCTTGAAATATCTTAAAACAAAATGACATATTTTATCCCACTTACTAATCATATTCCATTTTAATCATAAACATATTTGAATAGAGATTAATTGGTTGATCTTTTTTCAATGGTCATTGAAACAAAGTAGACCCCAAAATATCATGTATCTAGTTCTCACATCTAAATTTCAAGAACATACAATGTTAATGGCTTGCAAGAAAATCTTAAGAGAAATATACAAGCAAATATAATGGAAGGATATTATAGTAGATTTCAAGGGAAATAATAACGAAAGCAAATTCTTCAGCATATAAATGAACATATCAAGGGAAATATACTTTTTGGAAATAAAAACCCTAATTTTAGTTGGTGTTTAAAATTTTAGTGGGTTTTCAAAATTACTCTAATTATCAATTTAACATCTACAAAACTATGTAGAAGCACCATAAGATATGCATTCTCTATTTAAATTAATTTAATGAGATTTAACATCCAAAAAATATAAATGTAATTTTCAATTTATCACCTACACAATGATGTACAAGCACCCAATCAATGTACAACCTAATCACAATGTTCAAACCCCCTATTAAAATCAATTATAGTGTTTTTGTTTGGGGGGTGGGAAGGGGCTAAAAAGCCCTCATCTATATATTTTCTTCTACCTTAATTAACTTAACTTGTAAGGTAAATAATAATTTGCATAACTTAAACTATGTGCATTCATAATAAATAATCAATTTAATTTAATGATAAATATAAAAATAAATTATTATATTAGAAAATAAGTCTCCGAGTTAAAAAATTATTCATTTTCATATTAACTAAAAGAGAATAAATGTCCCCAGATGGGGTGACAGTTGGCGAGTCAAGAGTACGTAACGTGGTGGGGGATGATGAGCTGTTGGCAAAATTTTCATTTAACTGCCCTTGTATGAACCAGTCGGAGCATTGATCTCCATTTAATGACGACATACCCTCCCATGCTCTAGTCTCGATCTTGTAAGATTTTTACGGTGGATCCACCTCCATTTCGGGTTTATACAAGGATGCAGTGCAGGTGTTATGGAAAGATGGGATGGAAGGTTAAATGCAGCATGACGAGTTCTCCTGCGTGCGACATTTACACCATTCTTTATGTGGAAATTCTGGGGAATTATTTAGCTGGTTTCCTGAAAGAGGATGTCATCTTCTTGTTCTTTCCCCTCTCCATGATGCGCCTGAGAGCTCGTGGATGCTCTTGTCATGCTGCGGGGTCTCGTCCAACTTGCATTGGCATTCAAATTGAATCAATCCACTCATCACCTTTGATTGATTCTTGGTCCCTCACTTCTACCCCGACTTCTAGTTCTGAGAATTATGTAGTGAATGGATTGGGATCTAACTATTGGAGCTGCAGAGTAGAATGGTTCAAGGGCTAGTGCAAGGTAATGATACCCAATTACGACATGTTAGTTGCAATGACATTATGGAAAAACATAAATACTATCATTAAAATCAATTATTAGAGGTACCTACAAAACTTTTTCTGATTAGGTGTAAAAAGATGAAACGTAGAAAAACGGATGGCCTTCCAGAATATATAATGTTTATTTATGGAAAAGTGGTATAACCACCCCAAAATGTCATTATTCGAAGATTGGTATGTTATTTTTTTTTCTAAAACATAATGCACATGTTTTTTTTGACCCGCCTGTTTTCTATGTAAATTTTCAATTTACGAGAAAAACAATATGTAGAGGTGTAGGCAACAGAAAATCTTGTGTGGGGCTATTTTTCCAAAATTTTAAAAGTCAATTTTATATTTTTTTTAAATTACCGAAGTCAGTGAAGCCCTAAAACGACATTGTCAAGTTTTAATCCACCATATCATGGTCTAAAAATAATCAAAATGCATTTTTTTTAGGTTGTAGGTATTTCCGCGCTCTTACGTGGGTTCTTTTCCGTTTTCAAAATAGGTAAGACAATCAAAAGTTATAGGCCAAATAAACGGCCTATGTTTTTTACGAATTTGACATGAGTGTAGTTTAAAATGAATTAAAAATAGAGAACAACAACAAATCTATTAAAAAGTTATATATTTGGAATCTGCAAACAGAGTTTGACAAGTGTGTGCAATTTCATCTGCAGTGCACTCGTGGAGCTTATGCAGAACTAGCTGTGAAAAACAAGAAGTTTCAGCGTTTGATGTGTTCTACCATAAATCATAGATAAATCAGACCGAGCCTAAAGGTGCAGTCCGAAGCTAATTACAAGCCTGCAAGGGTGCCAAAAATAATTTGAATTCAAACACGCGCACGTGCTTCTATGCATGCACGCATTGTTGTTTTACATGTTTATTTTTTATCTATCTATCCCTAATGAGCACCCCCCCCCAACTATCTATAACCCATTACTCTTCCCTTCCTATCCACCCAATCCACCCCCCTCTATTCCACAAGGGTATCCATTGCACTAGATGTATCCAAGTCTTGGGGACTTAGGGAATTGGACATGGTCAAGGGAGGATACCTAAGACTCAAGCCTTAAAGGAATATTATATCCATCTAGGGATAAGAAGGTTACCTCCACCAACTAGACATGGCCTCTTCAGGTATCATTGTATTGTGATTGAGGATGGAAGTGCCATTATATGGTTTTGAACTTAGTATCTATATGTCTTAGGGCATTGGAAATGGTTTTCCAGGGAAGAAGTATTCTAGTCATCAAATACTAAGAAGGTTTTCTCAACCAAGGCCCATCATGTGGTTATCATCATCATCATCATCATCATCATCATCATCATCTTCATAATCATCATCATCATCATGATCATCGTCATCACCATCTTCATCATCATCATCATCATCATCGTTTTGGTCGTCATCATCATCATCATCATCATCATCATCATCATCATCATCATCTTCATCATCATCATCTTCGTCATCATCATCTTC
>BSBM01000640.1:7550000-7665000 GCA_027924585.1 Larix kaempferi | reverse complement strand
GCAAATATTGTCATGATGTCATCCATTTATTCATATGAGGAACTCAAATAACCTCACCTAATAATCCAATAGTCAGATTATGGATAGAACTATGAACCATGGCGCATCTAGACCAATCAAACTACTATGGCATGAATACCTTTATTAAACTGAAAATTTTTAAGTTTATTTTGGAGTCCTATTGGGAACATATTTGGTCCATTGGTGGTAGACCATGTAGACTACTATGGATTCAATACCAATACTAAATTGAAAATTTTTGATTTTATTTTGGATTCCTATGAGGAACATATCTAGAAGACCCTAGATGCACTCCATTCACATAACAATCTACTCTAAACATATAACAACAATTTTCCAATAGAGTTAGTGGAATGAAATCATGGTGAAATCATAAGTGGGTATCATTACCTTGCACCATCCCTTAAAACTAACAATAAAATAATAATATAATTAAATATAATTAACAGTTTCAAATAATATCAATTATTAAAATGAGATGATTTTATTTGACATTTGAATGATTCTTCTATGTCAATTGACACTATCATTTGAAACAATAAAGTAAATAAAACAAACATACTAATAAACAATGCTAGTGTTTTCCTAGTTAATTCATATTTATCTTTGTTTCAAAGTTATTGCATTAACTATAAAATTCAAATGTGACTTATTTTCCATATCTTCATTTGACCTTTATTAATTTGCATTTCTATAAGTTGGATTAAAAAAACATGTGAAAATGGTTGTACTATCAAGATATATTTTCATTTATAAAATATATGCAAATAATATAATAGTTGAGTTTTTTTTCAAAAAGTAATAGATTATTACGATGGTGATATTTCACAATTCATCTCTAGTTTTCTCATCTATTCTGTTACATCTAAAACTGTATTATGGGGAATTTGGAATCAAGCATGAGTCATATAATTTTTTTAAACTAAAAAATCTTAATTCAATCAATAAAATTTGAGATAATGTGTTAATGACATTGTTTGATGAGATAATGTAAAATAAATCTAAAAATCTCTAAATCCAAGTGTCACCTTCTAATTAAGTAATAGTTTATTATGGTTAAACCTTTAACTATTTGATCAATAACATATAATAAATATATATTACAATATTTAAATAGATTTTTTATAAACTTTGAATCATTAAAAACTATTTATAATTGCAACATTTTTTTAACATAGAAAACTAATGTCTATTAAATTTTCACATTATTTAGCAATCATTTTCTTTTATTTATTTAAAAATGAAAGTTATTTAATTTTTTTATATTTTTTTTTATAAATTTTTTATAATGATTAAAAAATAAATAAATAAATTTGTAACCTGTATTTATTTTATTAAATTAGTTATTAGTTATTAGATTTCATTTATTTCATTGAATCAAACTATCTGTAACTATGTTTTTTTAGTAAGAAGGAACATGATATTATATCAAAAACAATACATAATAGAGAGGATGTCTATGGATCCATCCTCCCAAAACTTGAACATGACCAGACCCAACAATTTGAGGAATTATATAAGCTACCAGACTATTTAAAGACATATTATAGATATACTTAAAATTTGTCATATGGCATTTACATGCAAAAAGTGACTAAATTGACTCTGCAAACTGAAAAAATTTGTCATATGGCATTTACATGCAAAAAGTGACTAAATTGACTCTGCAAACTGAAACATAGAAGAAAAACGAAGGACCAGATCAAAGAACTACTGAGCATCTTACCTAACCCACGGCTTTGGGAAAAAGTCCTCGTTCTCATGCTGCGCGTCCAGACCATGCAGAAGAGGCCATCCTAGGAGGACCACATCCCTTGGAGAGGCCGAGCACAACTGGTTGGCCATATCCAATGCAACCATGGAAACAACAATAGCATCCAACTTATGAAGCAATTTGTCCCATTTATCATTCAAATGCCGAATGGCTCGACGAGTGTCAAATAGCAGGTTCCACTAGGCCTCCATGAGCCCTTCCATATGCTCCGTGTTTTGAATATGAGTCTCCGCAAGATGTTGAACTAGAGCAGTTGTAATCGTCTATTGTTGCTAGTCCTGGGTGTTGTTTTCGCTAGTAGGAGCCCAGGGGGACAAGGAGGAGACGTGGGATGGAAACCCATACAATTTATGTTCCCTTTGAACCATTCCACTCTATATATCCAATAGTTAGAGCCCACTCCATTCACCACATAATTCTTAGAACCAGAAGTCGGGCAGAAGTGAGGGACCAGGAATCCATCAAAGGTGATGAGGGGATTGATTCAATTTGAATTCCAATGCGAGTTGGACGAGACGCTGCAGCATGACGAGAGCTTCCACGAACTCTCAGGCACATCTTGGAGAGGGGAAAGAACAACAAGATGACATCCTCTTTCAGGAAACCAGCTAAATAATTCCCTAGAATTTCCACATAAATAATGGTGTAAATGCCGCACGCAGGAGAACTCGTCCTTCGAGGAAAACTGCATTTAACCTTCCATCCCATCTTTCCATAACATTTATGTTGAATCCTCGTACAAACCCGGAATGGAGGCGAATCCACCATAAAAATCTTACAAGCTCGAGACCAGAGCGCGGGAGGGTACGTCGTCATTAAATGGAGATCAATGCTCCGACTGGTTCATACAAGGGTAGTTAAATGAACCATTTTCCAACTGCTCATCATCCCCCACAACGTTACATACTCTTGACTTGCCAACTTTCACCCCATCAGGGGACATTTATTCTCTTTTAGTTAATATGAAAATGAATAATTTTTTAACTAGGAGACTTATTTTCTAATATAATAATTTATTTTTATATTTATCATTAAATTAAATTGATTATTTATTATGAATACACAATAGTTTAAGTTATGCAAATTATTACTTACCTTACAAGTTAAGTCAATTAAGGTAGAAGAAAATATATAGATGGGCTTCTTAGCATATTAAGTTTATTAAGGTAGAAGAAAATATATGGATGAGGGGTTTTTAGCCCCTTCCCAGCCCCCACCCAATAAAACTATAATTGATTTTAATAGGGGGTTGAACATTGTGATCAGGCTGTACATTGATTGGGTGCTTGTACATCATTGTGTAGGTGATTAATTGATAATTACATTTATATTTTTTGGATGTTAAATCTCATTAACTTAATTTAAATAGAGAATGCATAGCTTATGGTGCTTCTACATAGTTTCGTAGATGATAAATTGATAATTAGAGTAATTTTGAAAACCCACTTAAATTTTAAACACGAACTAAAATTAGGGTTTTTATTTCAAAACGTATATTTCCCTTGATATGTTTATTTATATGCTGAAGAATTTGTTTTCGTTGCAGTTTGAAATCTACTGTAATATCCTTCCATTATATTTACTTGTATATTTCTCTTAAGATTTTCTTGCAAGCCATTAACATTGTATGTTCTTGAAATTTAGATGTGAGAACTAGATACATGATATTTTGGGGTCTACTTTGTTTCAATGACCATTGAAAAAATATCAACCAATTAATCTCTATTCAAATGTGTTTATGATTAAAATGGAATATGATTAGTAAGTGGGATAAAATATGTCATTTTTTTAAAGATATTTCATGTATAGTTAATACTTGTTTTAATTTTAGGATTTATTTATTTTATAAAAAGTTATATAAACCAATGTTACAAATTTTTTTAGTTAACCTTTGCTATTTGAATTAATAAAGTAATTAAATTCTTCTCATTTAAATTAATAAATATTTATATAAATAAAAAATAATACCATTTAAATTAAAATATACAAAATATATAATCCCATCAAAATTCTAAATTAATTAAGAATAAAAAAACACCTATACTAATAGATAATTAATGAAAAACATGCAAATAATTTTAAATGAAAATCCAATTTTTATCCATGTTCAAAAATTAAACAAAATTTTGATAATCAAAATATTCAAAAATTAAAGAAAATTTTAACCATCAAAATCCAATTCTTATTCAACATTCAAAAATTAAACAAAATGTTAGGTATCTCCATACAAAACAAAGATAAAGATAGGAAGAAAAATTTTATAACCCAGAAGAAAATTTTTATAACCCAAACACTATACAAAAACAAAGCAATTTGGGATATAGATTCTATAACCCAAACACTTAATTTAAAAATAAAAAAATGCAATTTCACAACTAATTGTTTGAAACTTTTTCCATAAGAATGGAAAACTCTGAAGTACAAATTTTGAATGTAGCAAGAAGTTATATTTTTTGGTATACCATAAATGTTAGAACTTGATAGTGTTGTAAACTGGCGTGATCTAGAATTGTGGATGCTTAGTATATAGAATTTGCATAGAACATAATAACGTTTTACATCTAAATGTCTATCATCCAAAATAACCAAATAGGAAGAAAGATATATTTGATCTCCTACTCGTTAATTGCAATACCGAGAACTAAACTTCAATAAATAGAACTTCAAGAACTATCTCAAATTATTTTTTGCCTTTTTATAGACTGAGCAGTTTAAAATTCTCCCAACATATTATATCTTTACATATCCAAAATTGATTATTTTTTATGCTTAATCGCAGAGACGCAGGTGGTGGGAAAATGGCACATATCCTTCCTCAAAAGGCTCATATCTACCCCTCTTGACATACCTGCTTCACCGTGGAGTTCATGCCCAGAATGTCTGGGCCATTGTATTCCCATCAACCTGCACAACATCGATCCCTCCTCATTTGTGTGTGTTTTACCTTACCAGAATTTCACGAGGCACCATTCTCCTACCCAAATTTGGGTTTAACATGTAGTAAATAGGACTCGTGGAAATAATTGCTGCAGTTAATCAATTTTAAATCAATCAATATCAACATTAGATCCAACTTGCAAATTTAATCTAGAAACAACGCATAAACTGATCATTGAAGAGATGCAGTACCCTGAATTGAATTTATATGTCTTGCAAGCTCCCAAATGGAAAGTACCACCACATTTAGCCCCTTGTCCTCTTTTGTTTGTACAGTTAGGATAATCTTCAATATGAAAATCAACTGCTTTCAAAGGCAAGTGGCATTTTTGAGCTTGCTTCTCCAACTTCCACTTCTTAGAAGGCTATTTCTCCTTATTTAATTTGTCTACTTACTCCTCACAGTCTTAAAAGAACCTCTTAACCAAGTGAGGATGGTTCCTTTCTATCATGACAGAACAACAACTTGCGCCACAGTTTATTAAAAAATAAAATCTCCAGTCTGCTATTTTGCTTGAACCCCAAAATAAATAAAAAGTAAGGAAATGGGAGAAATAATGTGTTTCTAACAATCTTGAAAATGAAGTGGTTAACGGTAGAGAATTCGTCCACTGATTATCATGGAGAAGATATAAATATTCTTAAAGAAAGATATGGGAAGAGGTTCAAGTAAACACCTACAGAATTAGGAGTAACAGTTCTCGTAGAGTGAGAGTGCACTCCTTCCCACAAAACGCATTTCTTTCTTTCAATTATAAACAAGTAAAAAAATAGTTTGAGAAATAATGGAGACAACCCTCCGATTACATAGAAACATGGTTTTGTAGGAATCGGTCTTGTCTTTATAGAGACCGTGCCTCTTCTTCACAACAGAAATATTGTAACACACTTCAAATATTAGAGACTCGCTCAAATTGCACAATTATAAAAGCTTATCTTTTCACCATAGATGTGATTTCACATACCTGGTTTGTCTCTTCTCCAAACCTTGAACTCCGCCATGCCATAAAAGTCTGTTCAAATTTTTTTGCATTCTCTCCAACAATGGAGCATGTTAGATTAGTCTCCTTTCTCCGGACCTTGATAAGATGCACTGTCCCTACTTGTTATTGCCCAAGAATAAAACCTAAAGGCCATCCTCCTCTTTTATAAACAAATGGAAAAAATTTCCATACCCATGATCGATCTCCCTCTAGAATTTAGTCCTTTCGCCCAAAAAGAAAAATCTCTACTCCCCACTATCTATGTTATCCGCTGGCCTTTCACTTATCTCCTTATAATACCAAACCGTTGCAAGAAAATGGAGACGGTTCTTCCTTCTGAAGAAACCCTAAATGGATACGGTTCTTGTCTTTGAAGAAACCCCAACCATTCTCTTCATGTCTTCGCTAGCATGAATCCAAATATGAGTAAAAACATAAAATATAAAGAGAAATCCAAAGTAGAAACAAACTCACATGGAAACCAAAATCTTCACTGAAAACTTCAGTGAATTTATGTCACATGCTGTTGGAAGGAGAATTCTTCCAGGGATTCCTGATGTCCCGCCCGCCTCAGAAATTCGAACATTAAACAGGAATGTTTCTTGATGTTGAGCATATTGGATAAAAAATATGTCCATGTTGTGTCAGTGTGTGCTACAGGCTCTAGGCACATTCAAAAATTTCCTTCAGGGTTCATCAACTATCCCATGCGAACAAAATCTTAGAATCATCTCGTGGAGGAAACACCCTATAGACGTTTGATGTAGGTATGAAGGCAACATGATCATCTCGTGGAGGAAACACCCTATAGACGATTGATGCAAGTATGAAGGCAACATGAGAGTTTAGCAGCAATGAAAACTGCCCATAGTGGGAACCCGTAAATTTTGGAGGTAATTTCAAATTTTTTAATTTGGATTTTGTAGTTCCATCCCATTGATAATAATGATGGAGCATTGCCAATTTGCCACGGTACTTTCTAGAGGATTGTTTGCCGGAAACTGAGGAAGGAGCGGACGCCGAAAAAGAACAAAAACCTCATTCCATACTTGGCCATCCCTCATGCCATGGATGATCTCAGACCGAACAGACTCCTCTTAAATGCGAGTGTGTCTGTTGGATAAGCCTCACCTGAGCGGAACCTGCAGGGCGATCCGTGCAACCGGAAATCAAAGACTCGGCAACAGGAGCTCAGTCGATGGGCAAGTGAAGGCAGTGGGTCCCATAGCCAGGTGGATTAACTAACATGAACGTACATGCTGGTTAAGCTCAGCCGTAATAAACTCCATCACATGGCCAAAGTTGTGGATGTCCTTCCGCATGGGTTTTGGGTCATGAGGAGGACCAGTCCCACGAACCTCCTTAAATTCCCAACGTCGCCACCTTTGGAATGCATTTATTTTACCAACCGCTATGTTTCCAAGGTGGAGATGGGTTGATAAACCCTTGAAAAGGCTCCCATCTAGCCAGAGAGTATACCCCTTACGACCTTGGGGTTGTTTGACAGAGAAAACAAGGAGACTATTTCATTTCTTTGGTGTTGTTTATCACAATTTCTCCTTCTCTTAGGTGACTCCCTGCATTATCGAAATGATCAGCTTCAACATTATTGCTCCTCTTCACATGCAAAAAGACAAGGTTCGATAGGTTTGTTCCTAGATCTACTCTTCTTATTTGAACTCTTCCTTTTCATGGTGGTCCTTCCCTTTGCAATTTTCTCATTTGTTGGATGACGATCTAGGAATCGCTAAGAATTTTGCAACCCCCAATGTTTTTATCCATGATTATCTCTAAACTTAACATTAATATTGTTGTATTTTTATTTTCTGGTGGTAACTTGCGAGGAGCAATTTTTTGAAGAAGAGAGCGATTTAGGGCTAATCGCATATGGTGTACAAAGGTGGGTCACGCTAATGCAGGCTGGATGGGGCCTCCATCCCGAGCGTCTTAGGTGGGGGTCGTATTCCCTCGGTGGGACTGATGGAGATGTCGCTGCCGAGACATTTGATGTTCGAGGGCAGGACGGGGAGGACATGATTTGGGTGTGTCAACTGGGACAGAGAAAGGAGTACACAGAAGGATAGGTCAGGGTGGCTACCTACCAAAAAACCAAACTATTCCAGCTATTCAGTTCAGAGAGAAGGTAGAAATTTGGAAGGAGAAGGCCCTTATTGGAAAATTTGTGGGGTTATGGCCTCCAGAGAGAGACTTAGTTTGATGGATTAAGAGTAACTAGAATCCTAAAGCGAACTATGATCTCCACTTGGGATCCAAGGGTTTCTTTACTATTATCTTCTTTAACCAAGAAGATCGTGATAGTGTTTTGGAGGGAGGGCCCTATTTCTTCTTTTCGACTGATCTCTACCTTAGAGCCTGGAAATAACATTTCAAGTTCCCGGAAACAGAGGATATGAAGGTAGCCTCTGTTTGTATCTGATTGTTTTCTCTACCCTATGGATACTGGGATTTGGAAATCCTGCAATATATTAGGAACACGATTGGGGAATTTGTTAAGGTTGCAGAGCAGACCAAGCAACAATGGTATATAGCTTTTTGCCGCATCTGTATTTATATGGATCTTTCGGAAGCGTTATTGGAATCCATCTACTTGAACTAGGATGATGAGCAATGGGTACAACCGGTTGACTATGAGCAACTTACGTTTAGGTGCCGATAGTGTCATGAATATGGGCACTTGGGAAGGAATTGCCCACAGGTGCTCCAATCGCCTCTCATATACAAGCAATCCCAGGAGGGAGAAAAGGATAGGGACGGGTTTTCGCAAGTTCAGAATAAAAGAAAGAATAGACCGGGTGGGCAGCAGAAGATGGTGAAGGAGAATCAAGGCAAAGGGGCCACCAGCAATTACCCTTTCGAGCTCCTGGAATAAACTGGTGAGGAGGCAGAGGAAGACACGAATAAGGAAAAGTATTTGAAAAAACAAACATATAGAATTGAAGAAGATCCTTATCGCGGGAAGGAGAACGAGGGCCAAACCGAGGCAATGGAAGAGGATGGAGAGGAAGAAATGAAATTGGGAGAGATGGATTTGGATGAGATTGAGAAAGAATGTGACAAGAAGGGGAAAGGATATTTCTCTAGGGGACAAGTGGAACTACTCCAAGAGGCAATTATCAAAACCAAATCCTGCCAAAAACTGCAGATAGAAATAGATCATCAGAAAAGGAATAAAAGAAAGTCATCAAAGGAAGATCTGAAGAGAGGAAGAAAAATGAACAAGCAAAGGATAGCTAATATAGGAGCAAAACTTATAGAATCGGGCCAATATCCGACGATATTGACTGCTTTTTCTGAAATAAATAAGGTTATTCAATGAAGATTGTCATGGAACATTTGGGGATGCAACCATCACAGGAAGATAAAGACGTTAGAAAGAAAGGTCAAACAGGAACGACCAGATGTACTCTTTTTGCAGGAAAGAAAATGCAACTCAGAGGTAATGGAGAAGGTAGGGCAGAAGATTTGGAGGGGAATTAAGGTCATGGCAATTGATGATTTTGGTATGGAAGGTGGTTTGGCTGTGCTATGGCATCCTAATGCCATATGCCTATCGGAATGGAGGGGTAATCATTTTTCTTTGATTGCTAACTCCATTGTTCTGGAAACGGGGATAAAGGGAACCCTGGTGAATGTATATAGTCCTAGCGCCTTCCCTCAGAAACCTTCTTTATTGATTTTCTTGACCTGGTTGAGCGATCAAGCTGACATTGGATCATGGATAATTAGTGGGGATTTCAACTTGATAACCTCTCTTAGTGAAAAAAAGGGGGGGAGAAGGATTATGGATAGATTTCAAGAAGCTTTCACAGATATTATTGTTCATAGTCTTTTTCTAGATATGGAGACAGGAAATGGGTGGTAAACATAGAACAATAAATGTGGAGGTACTCACTTAGTGGCATCTAGAATTGACATATTTTTTGTCATTGAGGACATTGGCAAGGGCAGTGGGGAGTTTAGTGACAGTGTCCTTCCAACTACTGGATCTAACCATTGGCCCATATGCCTTCAATGGGATTGGTAAAATGCCCCTTTATTCAAACCATTGAGATTTGAACAATTTTGGTTGGAGCATAAAGACTTTAAAGATCTTGTCATACAATGGTGGTAGGAATTGGTCCCTCCTGCAGGAACTGGTATGTATCAATTTCAACAAAATTTAAAGGCTCTTAAATCCAAGATCCGTACTTGGAATAGGGAAGACTTTGGAAACATATTTCAGGACAAGAAAACCTGATAGAGGATATTGAGAAAATCGATTAGAAAGGAATGGATGAAGGATTGGATGATGAGATAAGAGAGTAGGAGATCAACCTGCTAAATCAGCTTTAGACTAGGGAAAGACAGGAGGAGATTCTTTGCAAGCAAAAATAAAGGAACCAATGGCTTCAAGAAGGAGAGAAGAATACTAAATTCTTTCATAACTCTGTTATCCAAAACCGACATAGGTCCAAGACTTTTAAACTCCAAAAACTAGATGGAATTCAGGGGAATCTAGAAGAGAAATCGAGGAAGAATTGGTCGACCACTTTGAGGATAGCTTGATTGAGGACCGTCGGGATAAAAGTCATGAGATAGCATGTATCACCAGACTCATCCCCAGGTTGGTTACTAATAAACACAATAAAATGTTGAATAGGACAATCTATATGTAGGAGGTTGAGGAGGCTATGAACCAAATGGATTTGGGGAAAGCTCCAAGACCGGACGGTTTTACTACAAATTTATTTCACTTCTTTTGGGACTTGTTTAAGAAGGAGGTCCTAGAAATAGTGGAGGAATCTCGATGTAGTAGAGGGGTCTTAAAGTTTCTTAATGCTACCTTCTTCTCCCTAATCCAAAAAGAGGATGGGGTTGATTCCCCTAGCAAGTTTAGGCCTATTTCCCTGTGTAATGTCATTTACAAGATCATCACCAAAGTAATTGCAAATAGGCTAAAACTGCTCCTCCCTTGTTTGATTTGTCTGGAGCAATCAGGGTTTGTTGAAGGAAGGAAACTTTTGGATGGGATCATATTGGTTCATGAGACTATTCACTCTTTGAAGATTACTAAGAAACCTGGTATGTTGGTAAAATTGGATATTGCAAAAGCCTAGGATAAACTCAGCTGAAAAATATATGCAAAGTATTTTGGTCGCCTTTGGGTTTGGAAGGGAATGGGTTGAGTGGATAATGAACCTAGTTTCCACTCCCTTCCTTTCAATTTTGATGAATGGCTCGCAAACTCAGATTTTACAGTTATCAAGGGGCATCAGACAAGGAGACCCTTTGTCTTCCTTTCTTTCATCCTTATGGATGAATGGCTAAGCAGGCTTCTTCAACATCAATCAATAGAAGGAGAGATTCAGGATCTTAAACTCCATGAGGGAGTGGATAAACAAATGCAAAAACAATTTTTAGATGATACGATGTTAATGGGGCACCCTTCAGTCCAAGAAGCTCGAGCCTTTGAGAAAGTTTTAATGCCTTTTGCAAAGGCCTCAGGGATTGAAGTCAATTCTAATGAATTGTAGGTATTCTTCAACACTGCTGGTATTCCGCAACGAAATATTCTTTGGATCTTGGGATTCTCCCAAGGTTCTCTTCCTTCTAAGTACCTAGGTGCTCCTCTCATGGAAGGTATGATCATAAGGATATCTTGGCAAGATATCCTGGATAGACCAAGAGGCAGGATTTCAAGTTGGACTCTTCCCCAATCGGCTGATTTTAGTCAAAATGGTTCTTCAGGAAATGTCGATTTATCAGTTCTCTTTTCTCTCTGCTCCAAAGGCAATTATCAAGGAAAACTAGGGAATCCAGAGAAGTTTTGTTTGGGGTGGTAGGGAAAAAAAAACCAAATTTTTCCTGGTTGGCTGGGACAACATCTGTCGCCCAAAGGATAAAGGTGGTTTGGGCCTCCATGACCCTAAGGTTGTAAGTTACATTCAGGGTTCCAAAATGTGGTGGAGGTGGTGTAACTATAAGATGGAACCATGGGCGAAACTATAGCATGTGAAATATGCTAGGAATAGACCTATTGGTCAACTGATCAGGTATAATGAGGAAACGTTGGGCTCTCATATTTGGATTAAATCTCTCTCGCGCCGCAAGATCGTTCAGGACCACAGTTTCTGGGAAATTTGTGAAGGTGATCTAGCAAATTTTTGGGATGATTCCTAGAATCAACTTCCAAAATTAGGTGTTGATCCAAGGTGGCAGAATATCCGAGCTAGAAGGTTGGAAGAAGGAAAATTCAAGGTTTTCCATTACTGGGAAAATCCGCCATCAAATGGGAATAGGAAATGGTTGGGTTAGCAATGGTGGGAAGGATTGAATAAAGAAGAATATCTTTGCTCCTTCGAGATTAACCTCCAGGAAAGGTTCATCCACATCAAATATGGTTCTGATCAGTTGAGGTGGGGTTATAGGAAACAAGGAACTTTTAGTATTAAGGAAGCCTATGACATTCGATATATCCGTGAGGAAGGGGATGAAGCAACCTAGCAGAAGATCTGGGATATGAACCCATGGCCTAAGACAATTGTCTTATGTTGGCTAGTAGTCTGGCGAATGGTTTTAATGGGAGAAAAGCTTAGGAAGAGGGGGATTCATGGCCCTTCTCGATGCCCCCTTTGCCCCAACAATGATGATACCCCGAATCACCTTCTTGATGGGTGTCCCTTTTATGCTTCATTATGGGATAGAGGGGCCATGATTTTCAGGAGGAGTGATCGTATGAGAGACCATTCGGATCTATCTCTCCAGGAATGGAATGTCCAGGACTTCAAAAACCCGATCCTTGGAACGTTATGGAAGATGTTCCTAGGAATGATTGTATGGAATATTTGGAAGGAAATAAACACTCGCATATTCAAGGATAAGAGGCAAAGTGAAGAGGAGGTTTGGCAGAAGGTGGTCAAAAACCTTCAAAAGAAGATAAGAAGCATGCAGTGGAGAAAAACTAACAAGTACCTTTCGGAGGATGAAGCACGCATTGCAGCCAGATGGGGTCTGGGAAGGAGTGACTTGGATGGGTTGCGTAGAAAAGACAAAATTTGTAGTCCATCTAGTCCGAATTTATGGTATCCTCCTACAATGAATGAGTTTAAAGTGAACTTCGATGGGGCATCTAGAGGAAATCCGAGAGCGGCGGGGTATGGAGGAGTCTGCATAAATGATAATGGGTCTATCCTGAAGGTCTACTTCAGATACCTTTGAAATGACACTAATAATTCTATTGAATTAGAAGGCCTCATCCGAGGTCTCCTAATTGCTGTCAGGGAAGGTTGGTTTCCGGTGACTGTGGAGAGTGATTCCAAAATTATCATCCAAATGCAAAATAAATTATCCAGTGGCCAATCTGCATATCATATAACTACCAGCTGGAAACTGTCGAGTAGGTTGGAAAGTCTGAGTCACCTCGTGAGTATTCATAACTCCATATCCTTCAGCCATGTAAGGAGGGAGGTGAACAAAGTCATCGATCTATTATCCAAACTCAGCGTAGAAGGGGGTGGGGCCCTTACCATAGGTCAGATGGTTGATTTTGTGAATGAGAATAGAGCACCCAACTATATCAACCTCGGTAACACTGATTTTGAAAAACGTGGACAGGTGGACAGTAGAGGGCAGGCTTCTCAAGAACAGGGACAGGAGGCAGATGGAGATTGTTTCTGTGGTGTCAACTCACTCAAGTTAATCATGTGGTGAAAGACAGGTGGCTCTATTTCGTCAGTGGAGATGGGTACTAGAGATTACATGGCCAAACATGTGGGGCAAAGGAGGTTCGATCCGATCCAGTTTCCATATCTGGTAATTAAGTTCCTTTTAATGTTAGTTACTCGGAAGAGTACGTTTATGAGATTTGGTTGGTACCTTACGATGGGGGGAGGTAATCAATCTGTGACTGTAATCATGGTAGCCCTGGCCTTATATCTGAGCAACTTTCTGTTGCTCTCCTATCATGTGCCTTATTCCGCTGGTATTTTCTTCTTTCCTTCCGTTGATAGTTTTACACGGGTTTTGTTTAGAGTGTGGTTCATACTTGTTCGACCGCTAGATTGGGAGAGTTTTTTCCTAGTTTTACCCTGGATGGCTCCCAAACATTGTCTCAATTTGGATTATGATATGAGCCCTACTTCAGGCGGCAGAAGGGAAAATAAAAGATGATGGAGGAGAAGGGTGGTAGTGGTGGTCAGGTTACAAGATCCCAAACACATGCCCAGACCGTGCCCACCTTCTTTCGAGATCGTATTCCTCTGGAGGTTTGTGATGATATCGAAGCCATTTAGAATCATCTCTAGGAAGAGGTGAAATCTATCCCAATTGAGGACATTGGGATGGAGGTTGAAGAATGGGTTGTGGATCTAGGCACCACGGTTAGAAGAGCCTCTGCTTATGACCGGATGATCATGGTTTATTGGGTGATGGAGAACCTAATGGCGCATATAATCATGAGTGGCATTGTTAAGAGTTAGGGGTATGAGGAACCTTTGCGGGAATGGAAATATGATAACGCTAACAATCGACTGATGCACAACAAAAAGGATGTGATTTCTAATAGGCTGGGCATTAATTTCTACTATCCTAGTATGGAGAATGGGGAGCCTGTTGGCACCAGTAGCAGGTGGAGCCAGAGAGTCGACTCATAGGAGGGAGAAGGCAAGAAGAAGAACCAGGATGATAAAACTACCTCGACAAGCGAGGCTAGAACTAGTGTGGATGATCGCTCCACGTACTCGGTATGAGCTTCAGGGTTTTGTTGTGTCTGAGTCTAGTTTCCAATTGTCCTTTCAAAAGTCATGTTTATATATATAGTAGTTTTAGCATTGGTCCATAATGGGACTAGGAATAGGTTGTTTCTTATATTTTTCTGGAATCTTGTTCAGAACAGACAGATCCTTTCGACTTATGTTTTGTTATGACGGACATTGATGTTGATCTAGGGACTCTAGAACTCTGAAAGAGCAATATGTATCTGGTTTTTTGAAATAATATAGAGTTTTTATTGACAAAAAACAAACATTAATGCTGCCCACTCTGCTTGATTGTTTGTCCAAATACCAAGCCCCCAAGAGAAAGAGGCCAATTTGTTTCCTCCTGGATCGTAAAGCACCCCCCCGCACCTGTAGCCCCTGAAATTTTAAAATACATTTAATTAATAAGACAATTTTGAATTATATCGATAAAAGGATTTTGTATTATACAAATAAATAGGTATATAGCAATTAAATTTTAATAATCAGTTGAATTTTAAAATAATATTTAATCAATAAAGTTAGGTATTATATCGTTTTCATTGTTATATTTGTTCAAATATAAATAATTTATTTATATCATATTTTATTTTATTTTTTAAAGGATAATTTAGCTATTTTTAAACTAAGCGGCATGGACTAGCTACTATATATCACTTTTTAATAATAGTAATCTTATTTGTAAATGGTCACAAATATAATTTGTAATTTTATTATTTCCATATCTCTAAATAATTTATTTTGTAAATGTTTTAAAAATATACTTTGCAATCCATACAAAAAATTAATAGTAATCTTATTTGTAAATATTTATGGATATAATTTATAATCTTATTATTTCTATATCTCTAAATAATCTACTTTGTAAGTGTTTTAAAAATATATTTTTATAATCCATAAAGAAGATTAGCCTAGTAAAAAATGGAGCCTCATGCAACCACTTACGATGTATATTTTGTAATATATAAATAAAATTATGTATCATGTGCACATTTAACAATACATAAATCATAGTAATAAATGACAATGTACAAGATAGATGACATTTATTATTAGTTTTGTATAATAATATACAATTCTATTTTTTTTAACAAAAACGTGAAAGAGGAAATATATTAAATGGGGAATATTTTAAAAAATTCCCTTCCATAAAGGGAAAACCATAACTTGGGCATTAAGTCCTCCAAGGATGATATATGGAACTATTCAAAAATTGAAACTGTATCTACTAGATGTCCATAACTTCTACCTTTACTATGTAAATCCTAACATATTGATTACAGAGTTTAATGCAAAAAAATATTTAGCCCAAAAACAAAGGGTGTTCATAGCTTCATTCATGATTCTGGGCGGTTGTAGTTTCATCCTTCATAGGATATTCAGCTTCCATTAAGGCACTCCCTTCTCGCAAAGATTCACGATCCAGTTTCTTGTTCTTCTTTTCAAAATCCTCCTTCAATTCACTTAGAGCTTCCTCCATTTGGTCCACGCAATGATCAATCTTTTTCTTTCCTCTTTGTAGAGTTTCGAACAACTGTCCTTTCAAATGTTAAGATTCAATATGTTAAGATAGAAAATATCAGGATTACATTCCATTTCACAACAATAGCATATACAGGATCACTGAAAGAACAACAAGCACAACATAAACACAAGAGACACATATTTATCCTGGGAAACACTCATGGGGTAGAAAACCAAGCAAATCTTCCTCAATATAGATGACCAACAAATACAAAGATGTAATCCACAAACATGAGCTCCTTCTCCTCCATAGCAGATCTCTCTCTCAACTATGTGCCAATCACATGTGAGTGAATGTGTGTTAAATGAGGAACACACCTCCTCTATTTATACACAACTCCAACTTGACTTTTACACTAACCAGGTCAGCAGCAACTTAACTACTTAACATAATGTGACAGTGCCGACCCCACTAGGGTAGTCTAATAACCCTTTAACCCACATGACTCATACAGGGCCGAACCCCACTAGGGAAGTCTAATAACCCAAGTTACCACATTATCCACGGAGGAATAAAACATCTCCGAATATACAATAAGGTCTTCATAGAGGAATGAAACATCTCCAAAATAACAAAGTACAAATATAATATTCTTAGAAGTTACAATATTTCAACAATCCCCCTTAACGAGAAGGATATTATAACAACATCTACAGGAGCAAGGAGTCATCAACTACATGATACATGATACATCTATAAATCATTGGAAGCTTTCTTCATACATCATCAGTAACTCAAACAGTTACTGGAACATCTTCAAGATCTTCAATACTGGAACATCAACATCTTCAGTACCGAGTCTTCATCTTCTGCAGCACTTGAACAGCTACAGTAACGTCATCATCTGGATCACCCAATCAACAACCTCATCGTCTGGATCTACTGACCATAATCATAACATCATCAACTGGATCCTCTCGATCAACAATATCACATCATCAACTGGATCCTCTCGATCAACAACATCACATCATCAACTAGATCATCTCAATCAAAAGCATCACATCATCAACTGGATCCTCTCGATCACATCATCAATTGGATCCTCTCGATCAACAACATCACATCATCAACTGGATCCTCTCGATCAACAACATCTAGATCATCTTGATCAACAACATATGGATCATCTCGATCAGCAGTATTATCATAGCAGCATAATCTGCAATACACATGATCCAATTACAGGATGATCAATCCTTATCAATTTAAGACAAGTATCATGTCTATGGATGATGCAATCCAGATCTAATTCCAGGATGATCAATCCTTATCAATTTTAGACAAGTCTCATGTCTATGGACGATGCAATCCAGATGTAATTCCAGGATGATCAATCCTTATCAATTTTAGACAAGTCTCATGTCTATGGACGATGCAATCCAGATCTACTTCCAGGATGATAAATCCTTATCAATTTTAGACAAGTCTCATGTCTATGGACGATACAATCCGTGATCCTTTTAAGACAAGTCTCATGTCTAGGGACGATACAATCCCATCACGTACATTTTGAACCAAATTTTCAGGGATGATGCAGACCTATCATGTACATTTTGAACTAAATGTTTAGGGACAATGCAGTCCTATCACGTCCACTAGGGACCACTTTCATGGAGACATATTTCTACGGATCAATTCAGGGACAAAAGTCTAGGGATGATACAATCCCTCCTCGTCCACTTAGACAAAGTATAAGGACCATATATCAACCTCATCGTCGAAACAGGTAGCCTCATAATCGATACAAGTATCCACATCAATACAGTATGCACATCATCGACACAAGTATCCTCATCATCGATACAAGTATCAATATCACCGACACAAGTATCCCCATCATCGATACAAGTATCCTCATCATTGACCTTACCGTCAATATAGGAAATCTCATCATCAATACCAGTATCCAATTATCATCATCGACCACATCACTCCCCCTTTCGAGGACGGTCCTTCTGAATGACACCAAGCTTGTCTTGGAAATACTCAAACTCTACTCGAGACAGAGGTTTGGTAAACACATCAGCAACTTGTTCATCAGTGCTCACATACTCGAGCTTGATAGCTCCTTTCTGCACCATATCACGTATATAGAAATATTGGATCTCTATGTGCTTTGAATTATCATGGAACACTGGATTCTCTGTCATCTTGATACAACTCTAGTTTTCACACAGGATCATAGTGGGGTCCATCTCTAATTCAAAAAATCCCGATAACAACGTCCGAAGCCATACCACTTCACAACTAGCAGAGCAAGAAGCTATATATATTCCACTTCAGCTATGCTGAGAGCCACATTGGACTGCTTCTTGCTAACCCGCGAGATCATGGAAGATCCAAGACAATAACATCCACCCAATGTGCTCTTCCTGTCTGATACACATCCTGCCCCATCAACATCTGTGTAGCCATACAATCTGACGTCATGATCTCCAAGATAAAATAGACCAAAATCTATCGTACCCTTTAGGTACCTCATTACATGCTTTGCAGCTATCAGGTGAACACACCTATCTTCCACTAGATACTGACTCAAGGTGTTCACAACAAAGCATATATCTGTCCTTGTATTCGTTAGATACATCAATGCCCCAATAATCTATCTGTACAGAGTCACATCCACTAACTCTGAGGAGTCATCAGCTAATATCTTCAAGTCGGAACCCATGGGGGTGGCCATGGATTTACATTCCAACATATCAAATCCTTTTAATATTTCCACAACATAGTTTCCTTGGTTGAGAAAGATTCCTTTTGGGCCTTTCCATACTTCCAGACCTAGGAAGTAATGCATCAATTTGAAATCTTTCATCTCAAATTTTGTAGCTACCTTGTTCTTGCTTTCCATGATCCATTTGTCATTCCCTATCAGAAAAGAGATCATCTACATACAATAATAGTATGACAGGTTCATCATCCATAACAGATCAGATTTTCAAGAAGCTATCAATTCTCTCTGTATGACTGAACATCATTCACACTCTGCATTAAGTGATCTTCTGCATATCTATTTGTGCCATCTCCCGTCATATGGGTCTACTGATATGAGCCTCAAGATCATTCGAACTCTATGGTGAGTTCCTTCTTGCATCCATGTCATCTGTATATAGAAACCAACTTCAACCTTGTAGCAAAGGTTGAAATCCACATCACCCATGGTGATCATTAAGCTCATCAAATGATTATCGATCCTGGGTACCTGTACAGATATTTCTTCAATTGAATTCTGGGAGTTTTGTCAATTTGCACTTCTTCTTTAATTACACCATTAATAGAATGGTATTATCTAGAAACTTGGACCAAACATCTCGTCATGATCCTCTTCCTCTTTCTAAGAGAATCTTCTAGTCACGAGCCTTCTATAGTAGGTTTGATTTGTAAATCTTCTTGTTGAACATCCATCACTTGTTCGATGTTCATCATTCTTCATGATCTTTCCTACAAATCAAAATTAATTACATGATTAGTAATACTTCATAATCATCAAATCATGTTGACACGATAACCTATTATGCATACAGATATGATTCACATAGTTGTGCAACTATCTTGACCAATACTTTGGCACAACACTTTTCCATATCTTGTATGCATATAGTGGCTATCTAGATTCCTTCCATCTCTACCAAAACATACTATCAAGAGCGTGCACAGCTCTCAACATGTCAGCAAAGAGGTTTCATTATAGACAAGCAACAATGGAATGTTTGTCCAACTTACCAATCATATGCATATTAGTAGTATATTGTTCAATGCTATATGAATTCTTACACTCAACATGATATATTATACTAATACAAATATGTATACAACTATTACGAGCAATATCATTTACTATTCAGAGATTCAAGAAGTAATTCAAATACTTATCTTTTATGTTTGTGTAGTTTCCTCTCGCTTGATCTCTATTTTCCCTTCATCATTATATGTATTTGAGCTTCTATCCATCCTGAACCACTATGCATGCTTAAGTGTGCACTAGTGTCATCCTCATGGTCTCATACATAATCATACATTCATTAGTATAGTCTCAATAGTATCAAAACATTATGATTCTAAATAATCTTAAGTATGTATGGTCATGATCATTTCATACATAGGTATACTTACCTAAGATCCTAACACAAAGTAGGATTCTAACTTGATATAGGAAAACATACCTGGATTATCATGCTTGGTTGTCTTAAGTAACATACCCAACAATATTGTTGATGTATATGTAACTTCGGAATGTATTTCATTTGTATATTTTATATATATTTATTGTACCCTTATAAGAGATGTGTTATTCCTCTATAAGGAAGTGTCGTCATGTGGATTGACAAGTGTCGCAAGTGTGTGTACTTGCCGATGGGTTATTAGACCACCATTTGGGGTCGGCCCGGAATTATATATAATATAATGTGGATGTATCTAAGTAGACAAGTCGGCCCCAGTAGGTCACTGGGCAAAAAGGTGAGTATAAATAGAGATAGGAGATCTCTATTTTACTCACTCGGAAAAGTAACTATCTCTCTCTCTGAAAAGTGGCGCACTAGTGAGGAGGAGGAGGATCATCTGCTAGGAGACTATCTCAGTGTTATTTGGTTGTATTTTGGTTGAGCCATTGCTCTCTCTATCTCTGAGGAAGTTGTGGGGTTTTTCACCTTAGGGTTTTCCCCACGGAAACTCTGTGTCTCTTGTCTCTATGCTTTTGATTCTTGTGATGCTTGTGATGCTTGTCATATTATGATTGTCATGCATTGATATACTGTAGATGTTATTCTCTCAGCAAAGATCCTATAGTATTGTGATTTAATACTAAAAATTTAACATGGTATCAGAGCTTAACTGAGAAGAAGACATTTTGCAGTGACAGAAGCTTGTATTCCTTGTTTATTGGGTTTCTCTCCACAGATTTTTGAAATTCAGTATAGTAGATTGGATCTACTCATCAAGGCGCATCTATCTGTCCAATCAGAATTCAGTTCTGAGCATTTTCAGATTTGGCCCTAAAAATTAGAGTTTCCACAAAAATAGGAATTTCTGGAAACTGAAGGCACAGCTGGAAGCTCCTTGCAAAAATCGAAGGTTAGAGCTTTGGATCGAGATTTTTGGCTGGGTAGATCTCCGGGAAACTCAAACCCTAATTTAGGGCTCTCCCTAGTGAACTCGGGAGGACAAAAAGGCAATTTTGAAGGGCAAGACTTTGCTGATCTCAAATTCTGAATGTACTAGGCTGATCAGCTCTCCAAGGTGCATCTTTCTATCCTTTCTGAATTTTGAAATTCACATTTTGAATTTTTAGGGTTTCTCTGACAAACCCTAATCCGGGACCAGATCCAGTTTTCAGCACTTCAAGTGGTAAGTCCTAAACCTTTTCTATTTCCATTTGAAGTACTCTTAAAGATGTCTCTCCACACTAAGCTTGAGGATAAGCTTGAAGGGGCTGACAACTTCCGAGCTTGGAAGTATAGGATTGGGTTAATCCTGGAAGAGAATGAGTTGGACTCATATGTGAAAGAAGACATTCCTATCCCAGAGGATGAAGAAGCCAAGGCATTGAACAAGAAGAACCTGGTCAAGGCAAAGAGAATCATTGCTGATTCTATCAAAGACCATCTCATACCTCATGTGTCTTCTCTTAAGACACCCAAAGAGATGTTTGAATCCTTAACCAAGCTATTTGAAGGAAAGAACATAAATCGGAAGATGACCCTGCGGAACCAATTGAAAGCAGTGAAGTTTCAGAATGGAGAAACCATTCAATCTTACTTTTCAAGGGTCTCCCAGATCAAGGAACAATTAGAAGCAGTAGATGAAATGGTGGAGAATGGTGAAGTGGTGATGACCACTCTAAATGGCCTACCCAGGTCATGGGATTCCTTTATTCAAGGAATTTGTGCAAGGAAGAAATTGATCTCCTTCAACAGATTGAGGGAAGAATGCTCTCAAGAAGAAGCTAGACTCATAGCTCGTGAGGAAAATATGGGAGGAGAAGATCAAGCTCTTGCAGCTCACACCAAGAGAAGCAAAACCAAGAAGGATCACTCTCACCACAAAAGATTCCATCAAAAGAGTAAGAAGGACCTAACATGCTTCACATGCAATGAGAAGGGTCACTTTGCTTCAGATTGTCCCAAGAACAAAAGGGATAATAACAACAACTCCAGTAAGAAGAAGAAGGGCAGCAAAAGAAGGCTTCATGCTCATGCTGCCGAAGATGATGAACCTCCAAAGAAGAAGGCTAGGGTAGAAAGTAGTAGTGATGATGACTCATCAAGTGAAGAAGAATATGTTCTAATTTCTGCTCTTACAGGTACCATCTCCCATGGATGTAATGATTGGTTGATTGATAGTGGTGCTTCCAAACACATGGCTGGGTTTAAAGAATCCTTTGTGAACCTATCTGAACATGAATCACCTCATAAGGTAAAACTCGGGGATGATTATCAATACCCAATCAAAGGAAGTGGTGAAGCCTCCTACAACCTAGATTCTGGAAAATCATTGAAGATGAAAGAAGTACTTTATGTACTTGGGATCAAGAAGAACTTACTCTCCATCTCTGCATTGGATGCAAAAGGTATGAGGGTTGCATTTGTGGATGGCCAAGTCCTAATGTGGCCAAAGGGAATGACCATAGATGATGCAGTAGTGATTGGAGAGCAAGAGGGAGGCTTGTATAAATTGAAGGGACAACCTCAACATGCCATGGTACATGAATCCATGAATCCAAGAGAACTTTGGCATAGAAGACTTGCTCATATGCACTATAGGGCACTTCCAATTGCAAGCAAGGCAGTAGAGGGTCTTCCTAAAATCAAGACCAAACATGAAGGTGTTTGCAAAGGATGTGCAAAAGGTAAGAACATTAAGAAGGCTTTCCCAAGCAGTGAAAGCAAGGCAAAAGACATCCTGGAAATCATCCACTCAGATGTATGTGGCCCTATGTCATCTAGCTCCCTGAGTGGGTATGTTTACTATGTATCATTTATCGATGACTTCTCCAGGAAGACTTGGGTATACTTCTTGAAGGGAAAAGATGAGGTGCTTGATAAATTCAAGGAATTCAAAACCTTGATGGAGAATCAAACTGTCAAGAAAATCAAGACATTCAGATCTGACAATGGTGGAGAATTCACCTCAAATGACTTCAAGAAGCTTTGCAGTGATTTAGGGATTAAGAGGGAGTTGACTGCTCCTTATAATCCTCAACAGAATGGAGTTGCAGAAAGGAAGAACAGAACAGTCATGGAAGCAGCAAGGGCAATGCTGCATGACCAGGATCTACCTATGCATCTATGGGCAGAAGCAGTTAGAACAGTTGTATATGTGCAGAACAGAACTCCCCACAAGATATTGGACAACAAGACACCAGAAGAGGTCTTTTCTGGGTTCAAGAATATTGATGTCAACAAAGATGAATATAAGGATAGGTAATCCAGGAAGCAAAGATCAAAAGGGAGCACACTCCAGCAGCTCCTGCAAGGATGCAGATCTTCAGAGGGAGTTGACCATCTTCCTACATTCCACAACAGAGAGGTGTAGAAGAAGCTACTTCAGCAGCTCCTACCAGGAAGCAAAGATTCAGAGGGAGTCCACCCAAACAAACAAACAAAGATAAGTATTTCAATTATCATTTCTTGCCTATTTTGTTTGTTTAATAATATTATGCTTATGTTTCTAGACTTAGGAGATGTATTGTGCATATTTGAATGATTGCATTAATGAACAGTATACTACTAATATGCATGTGATGGGTAAGTGGCTTACGGCATTGTACAACATTCCAGTGCTACTTATCTAGAATGAAACCTCTTTGATGACATGTTGGGATTAGTGCAAACTCTTAACAATGTTTTGGTAGAGACTGGAAGGCATCTAGAAATTTGTGGAACATGGATAAATGTTGTATTGAAGCATTGGCTAAGATAACTGCATGACTGCATGACATATTTCTTTATGTGTAAAGAATTTGTTCTTAAAATTATGAGTTGTTTCTAATCATGCAATTTAACTTGTTTTGTAGGAAAGACCGTATATCTTCACCTACAAAAGGACTACAACATTTGTTCCAGCAAGAAAGATATCTATTGAAGATATTGAAGTTCCCAGGATCTGGGATGAAGAAATGGAATGCCATGATCCGTAGATCATGAAGAAGATGTTTGGGATGCAGTCCCAAGACCTGACGGGGAGTCATATGTATGCAGATTGAAGAAAGCCTTATATGGCTTGAAGCAAGCTCCCAGAACCTGGTATGGTAGGATGGACAGTTTCCTATCTAGCTTGGAATTTACCAAGAGTAAACCAGATTCCAATCTTTACTACAAGGTTGAGGAAGGGAATCCAGTGATTCTACTCCTGTATGTGGATGACCTATTTGTGACAGGAGATGACAGACTGATTACAGATACTAAGAGGAAGCTTGCAGCTGAATTCGACATGAAAGATTTAGGAATGATGCACTATTTCCTAGGTATGGAGGTGTGGCAGAATGCAGGTGGAATCTTCCTTGGTCAAGGGAAGTACACAGTAGATATCCTGAAGAGATTGGGGATGATGGATTGCAAGGCCATGGCCACACCTATGGCATCGAATATGAAGCTTCTATGTGATGCTTCATCTGAGCCGATTGATGTCTCTATGTATCGTCAGATGATTGGGTCCTTGATGTACCTGACGAACACTAGACCAGACATTTGCTTTGCTGTGAACACATTGAGCCAGTTCCTGACGGATCCGAGGAGTGTTCACCTGGTTGCTGTAAAGAATGTTCTGAGGTACCTGAAGGGTACAGTGGATTATGGGCTCAAGTATGAGGCGAATCAAAAGTTTAACCTGCAGGGTTATGTTGATTCAGATTGGGCTGGCAGTGCTGCATATAGGAAGAGCACATATGGGTGTTGCTTCGGTATAGGATCAGGTGTGATCTCTTGGTTTAGTAGAAAGCAGTCCTGCGTAGCACTGAGTACAGCTGAGGCAGAGTATGTTGCAGCCTGCTCAGCTAGTTGTGAGGCAGTATGGCTACGGAAGCTACTGTCTGAGTTATTTAATCTCCCGTTGGAGGCTACTGGTATCTTCTGTGATAACCAGAGTTGTGTGAAGCTATCCGAGAACCCAGTGTTTCATGACAGGTCGAAACACATCGAGATCAAATATCACTATATCAGGGATATGGTGCAGAGAGGAGCTGTGAAGATTCTGTATGTTGCGACGGACGAGCAGATTGCAGATGTGCCGACGAATCCACTAGCCAGGGTGAAGTTCGAGTACTTCAAAGAGAGGCTTGGCGTGCTTCAGATCGAGGACACTTCGAGGAAGAAGTGATGAACACATTTGCTGAAGCCATTCCAAGCATGTTGGAAGGGGGATCCTTCACATGGCTGTGGATGTAAGCGCTGAATGATGAACATCAGGAGGATGTTCTGGTTTCTGCTTGGATATGATCAGTTGGATCATTATATCTATTTTGTGTATGCATCATGTTGGATGCTGGATATGATCAGTTGGATCATTATATGTATTTTGTGTATGCATCATGTTGGATGCTAGATATGATCAGTTGGATCATTATATGTATGTATGAATGCATCATGTTGGATGCTGGATATGATCGGTTGGATCATGTGTATGTATTTTGTATATGCATCATGTTGGATGCTGGATATGATCGGTTGGATCATGTGTATGTATTTTGTATATGCATCATGTTGGATGCTGGATATGATCGGTTGGATCATGTGTATGTATTTTGTATATGCATCATGTTGGATGCTGGATATGATTGGATGGATCATGTGTATGTATTTTGTATGAACGCATCATGTTGGATGCTGATGGATACATTCTGTGGATCATGTATCTTTGTATGATCAGGTAGATCATGTATGCTGATAGATACATTGTGTGGATCATGTATCTTTGTATGATCAGGTATATCATGGATGCTGATGGATACATTGTGTGGATCATGTATCTTTGTATGATCAGGTAGATCATGTATGCTGATGCATACATTGTGTGGATCATGTATCTTTGTATGATCAGGTAGATCATGTATGCTGATGGATACATTGTGTGGATCATGTATCTTTGTATGATCAGGTGGATCATGTATGTTGATGGATACATTGTGTGGATCATGTATCTATGTATGTATCAGGTGGATACTTGGATGATCGTGGATGACGAGCTTCTCCATATGACATGCAGCAGGATGTTGCAGTGATGATGATCAGGATGATCATGTGTACATCAGGATGATGTTTGATGAGTATCAGATGATACTTTGTGGCCGTGGATCAGGTTGTGTAGGAAAGAATGTAATTTGTGCCCTGGGAGATTTGCAGATGGTCTTTCGAGGTTTTGCTTGGGAGGACATGTAATTTGTGCCCTGGGAGATTTCAGGTCGGAGTTGTGTACCCGTAACATCCTGAGATGCTCTTGCGAGGTTTTGTCCTATGGCATGTAATTTGCTCCTGGGAGATCTGGATAGGATGAAAAAGGCCTTAGATGCTTCAGCCAGGTTTTGCCATGACCACATGTAATTTGCTCCTGGGAGATCTGGACAGGATGAAAAAGGACTCAGATGCTTCAGCCAGGTTTTGTGGTGAGATCACATGCAATGTGCTCCTGGGAGATCCGACAGGTAGAGCCGAGTGCTCGTAACAGCCTGGGATGCTTCAGCCAGGTTTTATGATGGGTCACATGTAATGTGCTCCTGGGAGATCCTACAGGTAGAGCTGTGTGCTCGTAATAGCCTGGGATGCTGCAGCCAGGTTTTGTGACGCACGTAATGAGTCCTGAGGATTCCACAGTATGGCCAGTGATGATGAAGACCTGCAAATGGCGGGCCTACATCCAGTATGAAAAAGGACTAGCTCTGTAGAACTTCCTATGACGAGTAGAGTCAGAGATTGGTTGAGATAGTAGCAGCAGTGACGATGATGATGACGATGATCTAGAGAAGAAGACTTGTCTAGTAGATCTGTGTCGAGAAATACCTTCCTAGTTAAGAGGGAATGTTGATGTATATGTAACTTCGAAATGTATTTCATTTGTATATTTTATATATATTTATTGTACCCTTATAAGAGATGTGTTATTCCTCTATAAGGAAGTGTCGTCATGTGGATTGACAAGTGTCACAAGTGTGTGTACTTGCCGATGGGTTATTAGACCACCATTTGGGGTCGGCCCGGAATTATATATAATATAATGTGGATGTATCTAAGTAGACAAGTCGGCCCCAGTAGGTCACTGGGCAAAAAGGTGAGTATAATTAGAGATAGGAGATCTCTATTTTACTCACTCGGAAAAGTAACTATCTCTCTCTCTGAAAAGTGGCGCACTAGTGAGGAGGAGGAGGATCATCTGCTAGGAGACTATCTCAGTGTTATTTGGTTGTATTTTGGTTGAGCCATTGCTCTCTCTATCTCTGAGGAAGTTGTGGGGTTTTTCACCTTAGGGTTTTCCCCACGGAAACTCTGTGTCTCTTGTCTCTATGCTTTTGATTCTTGTGATGCTTGTGATGCTTGTCATATTATGATTGTCATGCATTGATATACTGTAGATGTTATTCTCTCAGCAAAGATCCTATAGTATTGTGATTTAATACTAAAAATTTAACAAATATCTTCTTTGTTCTCTTCAATGATTTAGAGACCTTGTGCTAGAACCTGCATATCTCATAGGTTAAGCATAGTAGAACAAAGTCATACATACCTCGTAACTAGAGCTTCTATGTGATCAAAGATTATGGATGAGTCTTTGTCTTCATGTCATCATGGTCATAGAACTTGATTTGTCTTTCTTGATGTACCTGTATCTTGTTAGCAGACAACATCATCCTCATACAACACCACACATCCATTAGTACAATCATAAGTGTCATAACCCTAATCAATGAATGTCTTCTATCATTCACATTCATTCATTATCAAACAATCATAATTGTACTAACCTAAATAACATGAAGACAAACATATTATGAACTTAATCAAGAATCAGATTTAAAAAAATACCTGTATCTCCTTAAGTCATCCCTATCGAGATTTTTTTGTTTTAGTCTTCTTATGTAAGGCCTTCATCTCATCTCTCCCTGAAACTGGAACTTCTTCACTTATGTAGGTGTCTAATTCTCTTCTAGGATTAATCCAATCCACTTTGATTTGTTGAGACTGGATCTAGAGCTGGATTAGGGTTTGTCAGAGAAACCCTAAAAATTAAAACTTTGAATTTAAAACTTCTGAATGGATGGAAAGATGTGGCTTTCTGAGTTGATCAAGCTGGTATAATTCAATTTTGAAAATTGCAAAATTTGACCCCTCAAAATTGCCTTAGAAACTTTTGGATTCACTGGACACGACCCTGAAATAGGGTTTGATAAAGCCCAACCTTCTTCCCAATCAAAAGGTTCGATCCAAATCTCTAAACTTTAACTTTTCGAAGGAGCTTCCAGCTGTGGTCAGAGACTTAAAAAAATTCCAACTTTTGCAGAAACCCTAATTTTCCACTTTTCCGATCAAAAATCCTGAACTAGGGTTTGATCAAGCCCGACCTTCTGCCCAATCAAAAATTTCGATCTTGGTATCTAAATTTTGATTTTGATGAGGATAATTCAGCCATGGACACCAATTCCAAAAATTCCAACTTTCTCCGAAGCCCTAAATTCCCATAGCACTGATAAGCCAAGAATGAAGGTGCTCAAAATCCAATTCTGTTTTGACAAAAATATGCACCTGATTGTTTCTGGTGCATCTTTGAAATTCCGAATTCACAGTGTCTAAAAATTTGGCCTATGGTAGCTTGACCTGTCATATTTCCAACCCCATAGGTCTGACCTCAATTGGATTCTTTGAGAGAGATTTATGCCAAGTGTCGCAACATGACCTGTTTATGGGATAAATCAGGAGAGAAAACTTGTATGGTGTTCCACGTGTCCCTGGTTCAACTTCGGCCTCTGAAAAAAGTGCCTAAGAAACTAAATTCTATTTGTTACATGTCACTTTTTATGAAATTTCATTTGGAGCTTCCTAGCCCAAGTTGTGACCTTTTTTCCTAGGTCACCTATTTATGACTGAGATCTGGAAGAGGAAGAAACCCTAACTTGTACTGATTATAAATCACAAAGTACAACAAATTAGAGGCTTCCCTTTGGAAAAAAGGTACAAGGGGATGTTATCTACGACCTGTAAAGGTTTCAGATCCTGAAACTTTTCCAAAATAGATTTATAGCGAAAGTTCCACGATGACTAAGTTTTGCTATATAAAACCCTAACCTTCAAATTGTCGCAAGTGAAGCAAGTGTCGTAAGTGCCATACATTGCCTTCCTTTAGGCTAGCTATGATACCATGTTAAGATTTAATATGCTAAGATAGAAAATATCAGAATTACATTCCATTTCACAATAATAGCATATACAGGATCACTGAAAGAACAACAAGCACAACATAAACACAAGAGACATATTTATCCTCGGAAACCCTCATGGGGTAGAAAAACCAGCAAAGCTTCCTCAATATAGATGACCAGCAAATACAAATATGTAATCCAAAAACATGATCTCTTTCTCCTCCATAGTAGATAGCTCTCTCACCTATGCGCCAATCACAAGTGAGTGAATGTGTGTTAAATGAGGAACACACCTCCTCTATTTATACACAACTCCGACTTGACTTTTACACTAAGTAGGTTGGCCCCAACTTAACTACTTAACATAATGTGATAGGGCCGACCCCACTAGGGTGGTCTAATAACCCTTTAACCCACATGACTCATATAGGGCCGACTCCCACTAGGGAATTCTAATAACCCAAGTTACCACATTATCCACTGAGGAATAAAACATCTCCAGATATATAATAAGGTCTTCAAGGAGGAATGAAACATCTCCGGAATAACAAAGTACAAATATAATATTCTTAGAAGTTACGATATTTCAACATCAAAGTTAACAAAAATTGCTTGAGCCCCTCAAAATTATCCTACTGGTAATATTTTATACTTTTAACCTCTTTCTACAACTCTTCTAGCTTGCTAACATGAATGTGGGCGTTAGTTTCCACAGCCTCCAGGCAGGTATCCATGCAGGAAATGTCCAGACCAGTTTGTCTGCATTCCTCCAACGCTTCTTTGGAAAATTCAAATGAGTTGCAAGCATTCTTTTTGATATCATGATGCGTAGCCTTAATTTCCCGGAGGTCACCAATGAGACTGTCCATGAATTCTCTTTCAGAGCTAACAGAGGACAACCAGAAAGGGAAGATTTAACCAATGACGGAAAGTAGGGAGGTTTCGAAGGAAATGGCTACAAAACCGAATGAATCCCAATATAACCACCTCCTTCCCACTGACTGTGCCTCATGTGAACGGGAACCTCGAGGGGCCAGCTTGCTCTCAGATGATTCCATATTCAAACCATAACTACCACAATTAACGCTCGAAAAGACAGTCCATATATGAGTTTTAATGGCCTCGACCTCAAGCAATCCACCTATCCCGCGAGCAGAAGGGGGCCTTTGCATGTCCTCCAAGGTGAATGTTGATGTATTTGTAACTTCGGAATCTATTTCATATATGTATATTGTATTCCTATAGAGATGTTATTATTCCTCTAAACGGAAGTGTTTGTCATTTATATTGTAAGTGTCGTAACTTATACTTGATGGGTTATTAGACCACCTTGTTGGGGTCGGCCCTGTATACGTCATGTGGGTTAAAGGGTTATTAGACCACCCTATTGGGGGTCGGCCCTATCAACATTATGTTATGTGGTTAAGTTAAGGCCGATCTAGTAAAGGTTATTAGGCATGTCAAGTCAAGTATAAATAGAGTGCAGGAGGCACTCTATTTGATCATTCACTTACTCACTCTTACACATTGGAGAGTGGCGCACTAGTGGAGGAGGAGAAGTTGCTACTAGGAGTATATCTCTTATGCTTGGGTTTTATCATTCCTCTATCTATCTTTGAGGAAGTTGTGGGGTTTTTCACCTTTTTGGTTTTCTCGAGTGAGACTATGTGTGTCTATTGTCTCTTATGTGCTTGCATTATTATGTCCATGATTGATATGTTGTAGATATATTGTACATGTTGTTCTCTCAGTTAAGATCCTAGATAATATTGAAGTAAATTCTAAAAAACTAACATGGTATTAGAACTAGCTTGAAAGAAGGCATGGTATGGCATTTATGATACTTGTTGCACTTGCGAAGCTAGGGCTTGATATGGAAAAAAACTGTCATCGTAGCACTTTTGCTATAAATTAATTTTGGCAAGGTTTCAAGATCGAAAATATTACAGGTCGAAGATAATATCCCCATGTACCTGGTGTCCAAAGGAGAGCCTCTAATTCGTTGTACTTTCAGATTTATGATCTGTACAATATAGGGTTTCTGCATCTTCCAGATCCTAGTCATAAACATGTGACCTAGGAAAATAGGTCACAACTTGGGCTAGGAAGCTCCAAATGCAATTTCGTAAAATGTGGCAGGTAAGGCATGGACTGTACTTTCACACGTACTATTTTTCAAAGGCCGAAATTGAACCAGTGACATGTGGCACTCCGTACAAGTTCACTCTCATGTTTTATCCCATAAACAGGTCACGTTGCGACACTTGGAATAAATATCTCTCAGAGAATCCATTTGAGGTAAGACCTATGGGGTTGGAAAGATGACAGGTCAGGATACCACAAGAAGAATTTTCAGACCCTATAGATATGACATTTCAGAGTTACACCAGAAACAATTAGGTGCATATTTCTGTCAAAACAGAATTGGATGTTGAGCACCTTCATTCATGGCTCCAGGAATTTAGGGCTTCAAAGAAAGTTGGAAATTTTCTAATCGGAGACCACAGATGGATGCTCCTCATCAAAATGGAAATTTAGAGACCAATATCGATTTTTTTGGTTGGGAAGAAGGCCAGGCTTGATAAAACCCTAGTTCGGGACTTTGATCGGAAAGGTGAAAAATTAGGGCTTCTCCAAAAATGGGAATTTTTGAAATCTCTGACCATATCTTGAAGCTCCTTGGAAAAATCAAAGTTTAGAGCTTTGGATCAAACTATTTGGTCGGGTGAAGCTTCAGGAAACTCAAATCCTAATTTAGGGTCCTCGTGAGTGAATCCGGAAGATTGAAAAGCAAATTTGTGGGGTGAAACTTTGCAGTTTTCAAATTCTGCGTATACCAAGTTGATCAGGTCATCAAGGTGCAACTTCTTATCCTTTTAGAAGTTTGAAATTCAAAGTTTGATCTTTTAGGGTTTCTTTGACAAACCCTAATCAAGCTCCAAATCCAGTTTCAGCAAATCAAGTGGATTGGGTTAATCCTAAAAGAGAATGGATTGGTCACCTGCATAAGTGAAGAAGTTCCAGTTTTAGAGGGAGATGAGGCTAAGGCCTTACATAAGAAGATTACAAGCAATCTCTCCAGGTATGACTTATCCAAGTATGTTTCGAGATCTATTCATGATTAAGTTTATGGTATGTTTGTCTTCATTAAGATTAGTACAATCTTGATTAATTTTAGACTTGTCGTATCACCTTAATAAAAATATGAATGCGGATATTCATTGATTAGAGTCTTGACAGTTATGATTGTACTAATGCATTGTGGTGTTGTATGAGGATTATGTTATCTGCTAACATGAAGGTACAAATCAAGTTCTAGATCAAGAACATGGTGACATGAATACAAAAACTCATCCATTGTCATGGATCACATAGAATATCTACTTACGAGGTATGTATAACTTGGTTCTATAATGGTTAACCTATGACATATGCAGGTTACTAGCACAAGTCATTGAAGAGAACAAGAAGACATTGCTAGACATAACTAGCAAATATGATAACCAGGTATGTTTTTCCTATATCAAGTTAGAATCCTACCTTGTGTTAGGATCTTATACTGTTGTATGGTTGATAATGATTATTCATGAAGTTAGAAATGTAAGTAATCAAGGGTTTATGCATATTATGATGATATGACTAACCAGAAAAGTCCTTTGGTCAGATAAAGAATATGCATGAGTAAAAGAAGTATTCCCTGAAACCTTGAATACTAATGTTTGTTATCTATGTTTGAAATGATCATGAATATACAGGTTTAAGATTATTGTGTTTTAATAGTATTGAGATTATACTAATGAATGTATGTATGAGACCTTGAGGATAACACAATGATGATACTAGTGATTGAGGATGGATATAAGTTCAAGGACAAGTAATCCAGGAAGCAAAGATCAAGAGGGAGCACACTCCAGTAGTTCCTGCAAGGAAGCAAATATTGAGAGGGAGTCCACCCTACAAACCAAACAAAGATAAGTATTTGAATTGTTATTTCTTGCATATTTGTTTGTTTAAATAATATTATTCAATGATGTATATGCTTATGTTCCTAGACTTAGGGTGTGTATTATGCATATTAGAATAGTTGCATTAATGAACAGTATACTACTAATATGCATGTGATGGGTAAGTGGCCTATGGAATTATACAACATTCCATTGCTACTTATCTATAATGAAACCTCTTTGCTGACATGTCGGGAGCTGTGCACACTCTTAACAATGTTCTGGTAGAGATTGGAAGGCATCTAGAAAGTTATAGGATATGGATAAATGTTGTATTGAAGCATTGGCTGAAATAAATGCATGACTGGTTGACATATTTCTTTATGCATAAAAATTTGTTCTGAAAACTATGAGATGTTTCTAATCATGAAATTTAACTTGCTTTGTAGGAAAGATCGTATACAATCACCTACAAAAGAAGGACTACAACATTTGTTCCAGCAACGAAGTTCAAACTATCTATTGAAGATATTGAAGAATCTGAAGTTCCCAGGATACGAGATACAGTAAAAGGCCATGGTCGAGAAGTACCAATCGATCATGTTTGGGATGTGGTCCCAAGACCTGAAGGGAAGTTCGTTGTGACTTCCAAATGGATCTATAAGATCAAGCATGCTGCAGATGGTAGCATGGAGAAATAGAAAGCAAGGTTTGTAGCTCGTGGCTTCTCCCATAAAGAGGGATTGACTATGAAGAGACTTTTGCACCTATAGCCAAGTACACTTCCATCAGATCAGTACTTGCTCTGGCTGCAGTGATGAAATAGAAAGATACACCAAATGGATGTCAAGACATCTTTATTGAATTGTGTAGTGGAGGAGGAAGTGTATGTGGAGCAACCACTCGGTTTTGAGACACATGACAGGGAGTCATATGTGTGCAGGTTGAAGAAAGCCTTGTCTGGCTTGAAGCAAGCTCCTAGGACTTGGTATGGTAGGATAGAAAACTTTCTATCTAGTTTGGGCTTTACCAAGACTAAAGAGAATTCCAAACTTTACTACAAGGTTGAGGAAGGAAATTCTGTGATACTACTTTTGTATTTGGATGACCTATTTGTTACAGGTGAAGATGTCTTGATTGCTGACACCAAGAGGAAGCTTGCTGCCGAGTTCGAGATGAAGGACTTGGGGATGATGCACTATTTTCTAGGCATGGAGGTGTGGCAGAGTGCAGATGGAATCTTCCTTGGATAAGGGAAGTATGCAGTAGAGATCCTGAAGAGGTTCAGGATGATGGACTACAAGGCCATGGCCACACCTATGGCATTAAAACTGAAGCTTATGTGTGATGCTTCATCTGATCTAGTTGACGTCACTATGTATCGTCAGATGATTTGGGTCCTTGATGAACTTGACGAGCACCATACCAGAAATTTGCTTTACGGTGAACACATTGAGCCAGTTCCTGACGGATTCCAGAGGTGTTCACCTGGTTGCTGTAAAGCATATTTTGAGGTACCTAAAGGGTACAATTTGATTATGGGCTCAAGTATGATGCGAATCAAAAGTTTAACCTACAGGGTTATGTTGATTCAGACTGGGCAGGCAGTGCTGTAGATAGGAAGAGCAGTTATGGGTGCTACTTCAGTATGGGAAGAGATCTCTTGGTTTAGCAGGAAGGAGTCCTGCGTAGCACTGAGTACAGCCGAAGCAGAGTGTGTTGCAGCTTGTTCGGCTAGTTGTGAGGCAATATGGCTCTGGAAGCTACTGTCTGAGTTATTTGATCTCCCATTGGAGGATATTGGTGTCTTTTGTGACAACCAGAGTTGTGTGAAGCTGTTTGAGAACCCGATGTTCCACGATAGGTTGAAGCACATTGAGATCAAATATCACTATATCAAGGATATGGTGCAGAGAGGAGCAGTGAAGCTCCTGTATGTTGCGACGGATGAGCAAGTTGCGGATGTGTTGACGAAACCACTAGCCAAAGTGAAGTTCGAGTACTTCAGAGAGAGGCTTGGTGTTCTTCAGATTGACAACACTTTGAGGAAGAAGTGATGGACACATTTGCATGATCCATTCCGAGCATGGTGAGAGGAGGTTCCTTCCCATGGCTGTGGATATAAGCATCAGGATGATGCACCAGTTATTGCTCTGTATATGCATCATGTTGGATGCTTGTTATGATCAGTTGGATCATGTATATGTATATGAATCATGTTGGATGCTTGTTATGATCAGTTGGATCATGTATATGTATATGCATCATGTTGGATGCTTGATATGATCAGTTAGATCATGGATTTGTATATGTATCAGGTGGATACATTGTATGATCAGATAGATCATGTATGATGATATGTATCAGGTGGATACATTGTATGATCAGGTAGATCATGTATGATGATATGTATCAGGTAGATACTTGGTATGCATCAGGTGGATGCATTGTATGATCAGGATGATCATGGATGATGAGCTTCAGGATGTTGCTCTAGATGATATGTATCAGGATGATGCGATGATGATCAGGATGATCATATGTGATGAGTATCAAGATGATTCTGTGGATGACATGCATCAAGACGATGCAGTGACAGTGATCAAGATGATCATGTACATCAGGATGATGTATGGTGAGTATCAGGTTGATACTCTGTGGTCGAGGATAGGTTGTACAGATGAGCATATAAGTAGACCTAGGAGATCCGATAGGTTGGGTTGTGTGCCCGTAATAAGTCATGGGATTCTCTTTCGAGACATTGCTCTCGGAGGACATATCAATAGACCTGGGAGATCTGATAAGTTGGGTTGTGTGCCTGTAATAATTCATGGGAGGCTCTTTCGAGGCATTGTCCTATGGCATATAAGTAGACCTGGGAGATCCGATAGGTTGGGCTTTGTGCCCGTAATAAGTCCTGGGATTCTCTTTCGAGGCATTGTCCTGACCACATGTAATAAGTCCTAGAGATCTGGACAGGTTGTGCTAGTCACGTCAAAGGCCTTAGATGCTCTTTAGAGTTATTGATTGACACTCTTTTAAGGTTTTGTGGTGGGGTCACATGTAATACATCCTGGAGATCCGGGCAGGTTGTGCTAGTCACGTAAAAGGCCTCAGATTCTCTTTAGAGTTCTTACTATGCTAGACACTCTTTTAAGGTTTTGTGATAGTAACATGTAAGTGGACCTGGGAGATCTTACCGATCGTACTTCGGAACATAAATGGTCCTCGGATACTCTTTCGAGGCATTGTGACGCACGTAATATGTCCTGAGGATTCCACAGTATGGCCAGTGATGATGAAGACCTGTAGGTGGTGGGCCTACATCCAGTATGAAAAAGGACTGGCTCTGTAGAACTTCTTATGACAAGTAGTTCATAGATTGATTGAGATAGCAGCAGCAGTGATGATGACAATGACTCGATGTCGATAATCCAGTGACGATGATCTAGAGAATAAGACTTGTGCTAGAAGATCTATGTCGAGAAATACCTTCCTAGTTAAGAGGGAGTGTTGATGTATTTGTAACTTCAGAATGTATTTCATATATGTATATTGTATTCCTATAGAGATGTTATTATTCCTCTATATGGAAGTGTTTGTCATTTATATTGTAAGTGTCGTAACTTATACTTGATGGGTTATTAGACCACCTTGTTGGGGTCGGCCCTGTATAAGTCATGTGGGTTAAAGGTTTATTAGAACACCCTATTGGGGGTCATCCCTGTCAGCATTATGTTATCTGGTTAAGTTAAGGCCAACCTAGTAAAGGTTATTAGGCAAGTCAAGTCAAGTATAAATAGAGTGCGGGAGGCACTCTATTTGATCATTCACTTACTCACTCTTACACTCATTGGAGAGTGGCGCACTAGTGGAGGAGAAGAAGTTGTTTCTAGGAGTATATCTCTTATGCTTGGGTTGTATCATTGTTCTATCTGTCTCTGAGGAAGTTGTGGGGGTTTTCACCTTTATGGTTTTCCCCAGTGAAAATCTATGTGTCTATTGTCTCTTGTGTGCTTGCATTATTATGTCCATGATTGATGTGTTGTAGATATGTTGTACATGTTGTTCTCTCAGTTAAGATCCTAGATTAGATTGAAGTAAATTCTAAAAAACTAACAGTGAAAGTGGGGATAGGGTATAAGCTTAGAAGCATAGATACCATTTTATAGTTGGGGGCTATTTATTCAATACTATAACACCTTGTTTCAACTTAGTTCCTTGATTTTCCATGTGATCTTCCCCCAAATTGGATTTCCTTAAGATGTGGAAGAACCGAATCCTAGTGATATTTGGGATGGTAGATAATATTCGCTTTTGAATCCTGTTTAGGTTCTTAACATGCCATTTCTGAATGATAATCTTGGAATCTCAAAAGATAGAGTAGGTGTCACAAATAAAAGACACCATTGAATGAACCCCATGTAGCATGGAAACCCATTCTGTTTGGTTGTTAGCTCTCCTTCCTAGTCCCCATGTGTATTGAAATATCTTATTTCCTTAGGGATCGTAAATGACCCCTCCCGCACCTACCACCCCTGGGTTTCCTTTCGAGGCTCCATCAAAGAAAATTGCCGAGCGAGAATGGTGTTTCGTCCATTCCTGGAACTCTATTTGAGAGAGCTTCAGGGCCTAGGAGGGGTTGAAGTCATATTTGGTTTGAATAAAGCTCAGAACTAGAAATTTTGAGACCCACACATATTCAAGAGGGGATAATAATTCATGCTTGAGATGCCAACAAGAGAGGAGATGTATTCCTTCATCTGGAGTATGGACTTCTTAGCCGTTTCACCAGGATTCGAATGTTTTCCTTCAAAAATATCCCTATTTCTTGTAAGCTAGATTTTCCAGTTGACATAATTAGGAAGAGCATTCCAGAGGTTGGCTATAGTTGTTTTCTTGACAGTTGACCCTAGATAACAATGACCCTAGCCTTTAAAGAAACCAATTATCTGGTTGGGGAGGGTAAGAACGATCTATAACTCCGCAACCATTTCTTCCCAAACCCGTAGAGTGAATCTGCACTTCAAGAACAGGTGTGTCACTGATTCCTCCTAGATTATACAAAGAACGCATCTGCTTGGTACTGCAATTCCTATTCTCCTAAGGTTCTCTGTATTAAAGATTTTCTACTTGGAAAGAAGCAAGGAGAAGGCACTGGTCTTGGGGGGTAGTCACGAAGCCAAAATTTCTTCCATTTCCCATCCACTGGTGGTCCAGGGATGTTGGAGAGAAGAATCCTGTAGCCATCTTTAACCCTATAATTCCCACTTACACCCCACCCTCTTGTATCCTTATCGCATACGTTTAGGGGGGAAATTCCATTGAGAGAAATATAGAGCTCTTGTAGGCTGCTACTAAGGATTTTAGGCAAGTTAAAGTCCTTCCATCCTGCCAATTGCCCCTTTTTATCCCAGGAGGAAAGGTAAAAAATATTGTAGATATTTTTTTCCTGAAACAAAAACCGGAGATCACTGAAGGAATCGTTAGCTTTAAGGGGTGGGAGACCCATTATCCAATCCTCCCAGATATTGATTCTTCTTCCACTCCCCAGGATCCAATACAAGTTTTCCATTATAATAGGAGTTGTAGCCTTGGTTTCATATCTTAGTTCCAACTTGTCACATACCCAAGTTCTAGACATTTTATGTTATTGACAAAACATTATGTTTTATTTTTATTGTAAATTTTTATGACTATTGACCAAGTGGGGTCATGGATGACTGTAATTAATTACTTTGATTATTTTATTATTAATAAATAAAAGTGGAGACAAATATCCAAAGGAGACTATTGAATGAGTGTTCACTCACCCACTAGGGGGAATGGACTGTGGTGGAGAGCAAATTGACACTTGGCAGCATCCTCAACTCACTTCTAACTGTTGCAGGGGGGAAATTCCCTATTTTATGGTCATGTTTCCCAAGAAAGTGGAACTGAGCAGGTGGCTCATTTACTGAAATAAACTGACCAAAAGACCTACACATGCCATTTATCTATCCATCAAATTCAGTTGGAGGGTGTTCTATTCTTACCTTGTGATAATTTCTGAGCACAAGAGATTTGATGAGGGGAAAGTTAGAAGTGATTAAGTGAACTAAGACCACATTTTGAACTAGTGCAACCACATTACTGAGTTCAATATTGCTAAAGGCAGGAAGTACTACTGCTAAGTATTACTGCTGAGTTGCAAGGGAATTTATTCCATTATTCCACAAAGCATCTTCGTCCTAGTGGTTCAGTGAACAAGCTTGGGGGTCCTAGGGCAAGTAGCTTGGCTGTCTTCAAGAGTTGGTTGGGTGGAATGGGCTCCTTTGGCTATTTGTTTCTTCTTCTATAGATTCCAGGTTCAATTTTTGTTATTCTGTTTTACTTCAGTCAAATTTGTTATTAAAGTTTTGATGTTTATCATGCCATTAGTATCCTACATTTTCTTAAATATTATGATCTGTTATAAATTCTTTATAGTGCAATTTATCTTTGCTGAAATTCTGTATAGCCATCTATGTTACAATTGTAAAATGAATGATTGAGATGAAATTCTTGCTTGCATTTTTCCACACATTGTTTAAAATGCCATACTCTAGTACAAGGAAGATAGAATCAAAATAGATGAGAATTGTAGTTCTGTAAATAGATTCAAAGTGTCAAATTTATAAACAAATATATCTATTTCTGAGTAATTACGGAATTTATCTTTGTACAAATACAATGTTTATTTCAGTAAATAGCTATTTGATATATTTCTACTTTACTATAGTTACAGAAATACCACTTATGCATCCCAATGATCTCATACATCAAGGGTGTATTTTCAACTATAGTAATATAAAAATCAACGTCAAATGAATTACTTCTAAGTGTTGTTTTTTTCCTATCTATTTTTCATTTAACGTTTCGCATAAGTATTGCATACTTCGTGTACACTTGCAAAGGATATAATCCAAATACAAACAATAATTTAACATCGAATTTCATAGTATTAGCTTCAGCTAGACCGAAGGTTTAGTACTACAGTAAGGAAATATAAAAATATATTACTATATATGTATATATTTTTATGATTATATTATACAGCTCTTCATAGATTTTATTTCAAGAAAGACTATACTTGTTTATTTTAGTATCACCAACACTTAAGTAAACTTTCGAAAAACAAAACCAAGTCTTTTATTTCAACAGAGAAATAGTGCTCATATATGTGAAAAATGTATTACAAACTAGCAGTATTATCACTATTTACAAATACATTATATTACACAGGTATTGTCATGTCATCAGAATTCTTATCACTACTTAAAATAAACCAGGCATGAAACCAGACGGTTTTATTCACCTACTATTATTATAGACATTGCACAGAATATTTATCAAACAAGTATTAATTTTTTCATATCATTACTTCGTCGAAGATGCCCGAAAGGAAATCCACAGGTTCGACATTCTCATAACTTATCATAGGAAGTAAAAACATCCTTACAACATTCTTTAATATTATTGTATCTCAGGTATATATTGGGGTTTTTTATCCTCACCAAAACCCTAAACCACAAACAAGAAAAATGCAGTAACAATAGCAAGGTTTTGAACACCTAGACTTACGGCTCTTTCCATTCGTTTATATTGTAAAAAAAAAAACATTATATCACTATTATCGAGCCATGCCCTAATCATTGCATTAATAGAACACTAAACCAAGCCTTTCGATTTTGTTCGAAAACGTTTGAATCCATTAACTTATAGTATTACAAAAACAATAGAGTAAAAAGTAAATCGTTGTGAATTCAACGAGAGCCATGAGGATTGAGAGCAAAACCCTCCCAATCAAATTTTAGCTTCGGCACCATTTTCATGTGCAACATTTTCAACACAACTGAGATATATTTCCAAACCAAAACCACTAAGAGTTTACAAACAGGAAATACTGCCTCAAAAACTTCCATCATGAGAGTTTCAGCATCAAGACCCAAGGATGTACCACCGAGGCTTACCAGTTATCAAGAACCCTTCTCCCTCGAAGACCAGCAACAACACCACGTTCACCAAGTATCACTTGCCAACAATATAGTAATGAAGGGTCAAAGTTTGAAGTATAAAGCTTAAAATCAAAACGACATTTTAACAACTGCAAAAACGAGATCGAAGAAATTGAAACATTACCTAATTGTTATTTTACTAGCACAGGCGTTTGCATCATCCACAATAGGAGTTGAATGCACCTCTCAAACCTTCAGGATTACCCAACATTGAATGTTGGTATAAGCCAAAGAAAAACCGAACCATCAACACCTTCAAACACTCAGCATTCTTACAAGTTAGGTCCACATTGCTTTCCTTCTAGAAAACCATACTTTACAAACTTTGCAACCACCGAAAATACTGGTAAAATCCCTATCAACAACTGACTACAGTATCACAACTTCAACGTATTATAGTATAAGGTTAAATCCTGAACTGTATACTCTCATCACAACACTCTTACAACTAGTTGCAGGTAAAGAGGTCACCCTATCGAACCCGGGGAAGGAAGAAAACATAAGAAGTTGCAAACCCTAGAGAATCGGAGAGCGTGTCGGCCTCCTTCCCCACTCATTCTTGCCAAATGAATGCTGCAAGCAAAATATCGATAGTGGTATAGTGGGAAGGTTAGGGTTTCTTCCCAAAACTCGAGAACACTTGCAGATCGACGGTGAAGATCCAACCACCGAGGCTCCCAACAAATACAATCACCAACTGCATCAATAACACAGATATGAACCTCGAATTCATTTTTCCAACTCCTAAAACCAGTTAAAGCTCTACCTTGCAAAATAGGTACAACTCAGCGATCTCCACATTTGTTTCATGTGAAGTTGGCCATGAAATCATCCAGCGAGCAATCCACTACTACAAGCAGTTAAGCAGACTTTAATACTAGGCTTCGGTTGGAGAGCCTCCCAGCAAACATCCACTATTGAGTTTATATCTAGAAACAACCTTTGAAATCGTGAATAAGATGGGACGAGGGCGGGTAAGCCTTGGTTCATTTTACATGCAAGGTTGTAACCTAAGTTCATACTATTAATATCATACTTCCAATATATTGTATGAAGTTCATGCACGATGATTTCACGCTTAGCTCACACTCGTAGAAAGTGCACTTAAAACAAAATCATAGCACATAGGGTTAATAACCCATACCAAATTCCTAATGCAAAACATTAGCATGTGTATATTTATATAGATAGGATAATTTAAATATAGGCATATGTATAGTAATACGATTATTACAAATGCATGCTCTATATCTTGGATAATATATAGGTAACTTGGTAGTATGAATTTCCCAAGTTTGGTTATAAAATACGTTTGGAATCCATGTGAACTTGTCAGGCTTCTAAGTAGAGTAGTTTACTACTAGTTTCTCCAATAGCTAAACATTTATTTACATAAGTTCAAAACATTAATCATAGAGTAGAACCAAACATGTGATGTAAAGAAATTTTACATAGAGATATTTATAAATTACCTGAATAGTTTTCCGAAGCAGATAATCTTCTACACACTCATTTGGATAACTTAAAAGATCATTTCGAAGCTGTTTATTAAATTGAAAAATATCAGAAGATCTCTATCGGAATCTTTATCTCTTACCTGTTCTCTGCAATTAGAAACTCAGGAATATTATCTAGTAATAGCTAAGTAAGCGTCGACGCTCTTCAAGGACCTCTTCATCACAGAAAAATGATCTTTTAGTATCTAGAAAAAAAAAATGCACAACATAGGACAGTATGACTTTATACATACAACAAGTAAGTTTAACATTTGATTTGATGTGATGATAAGGACTTACGACTTTTAAATACGTTCTTAAAACTAACAGTTTTTAATACATCAAATGTGATTTATGAGATGTTATCATTAAGTACACAGTTTAATGTTCAGTCATGCTTAAGTTAACATCTTTAGCTAAGCAACACCAGCATTTTTTGCTATTTAAAAATTTTAAATTTTAGTGAATTTTTGGGGATGTTACACAACTCCTATGAAGTCTTTGTCAACACATCGTAGTATGATTTTCCTTAAGTATTTTTTTACTATTATCTCCTTCTACCACTCATTCTTTCTTGTGACCAACCTCCATAATATTTTGGCTCCCAAAGCTATATTGGTTAATCGTGGTTCTCTTATTGCAAAACCCCCAATATTCTTATCACATCTCATAATCTCCCACTTGATCAGATGAAATTTATTGCCTCCAGTGAGTCCTCCTTGCCACAAGAACTTTTGTAGCATGGAGCTTATGTAGATGGTCATGGAGTTGAGAACAAATTTTATTAGCGTTGTTTTCCCAGCTAGGTTCAACCACTTACCACCCCAGGATTGAACCTTATTCTTAATTTTCATTACCACCTCCCCCCAACCTTCAGTCCTTGCCTTCAGTGAGATAGGTATTCCCAAATACTTGAGAGAGTTCCACTTCTCGACCACCTTAAAACCCAACTTTCTGGATATCGCTACATTTAGGCTATTTAGGTAGTTCCAGTTATAGATACAACATTTCCTTTGATTAGTTTGTCCCCCTGAAATGCTCAGGAAGTCTGAAAGAGTTTTGGAAAAGAGATTAGTTTCTTCAATGGAGGCCTTCCCCATCAAGATAGTATCATCTGCAAACTGTGCATCATTTACTGGCTTTACTTCCCTAACAACAATGAGCTTGGGAAGTGATCCGCAATCCACATATCTATTTAGTTTCCTGCTTAGATCCTCCGCTGCTAGAATATACAAGAAGGGAAAAAGAGAGCACCCCTATCGAAGGACTCAAAAAGCCTTGAATAAACCCATGGGTCTCCCGTTGAGTAGAGGAGAGATCCAAGGTCATCCAATGCAAAACCTTATCCATTTTATGAAAAGAGGAGAAAATCCAAAGGAGTGCAGGAGTTTGAAAAGGTAGTTGTGTCTTACCCTGTCGAAGGCGTTTTCCAGATCCAGTTTAATATCCATCCCTTTCTCCTTCATAGTGAAACTTGAATGAATGACCTCTTGCACGATAAAAATGGTGTATGTTATCTGTCTTCCCACCACGAATCCTCCATGATTTTTAGAGATAAATTTCGATAGGATCCTCTTGAGTATACCTACAATGATTTTAGTTAATATCTTGTAGGAATCATTACATAAAGAAATTGGTCGATACCTTTTCAAAGAAGTTGGATTCTGATCTTTGGGGATGAGGGAAATGAAAGAAGAATTTGTTTCTCCTCCCATATTTTCTCTACCCAGAGAGTAATTTAGCATCCTGCACAAATCTCTTTTTAAGACATGCGAAAATTTCCTGTAGAAAATGATTGGGAAGCCATGTGGTCCCGAACCTTTATTAGGATGCAAAGACAAAATTTCCCCTTTAACCTCCTCCTCATTGATGTTCTTGAACATATCCTCATTGACTTGACTGCAACAAATTTGGGGATACCTAAACAGAAGAAGTTTGAGAGCGGTTCTACCAACTCTTCCTTTTCAGTATAAAGGTTGTGATAATGATAAAAAATAACATTTTTGATCAGTGACCCTGATGTCAAGATCCCTTCTCCTTCGTTATCCAGCTCAAGAATTGTATTACATATCATTATTTCTTTATTTTGGTTGTGAAATTATTTAATGTTTTGATCCCCGACTTTTACCCATAGGGTCTTGGACCTGATCCTCCATTCCTCCTCTTCTTTTCATTCATAATTCTGCACTTTCTCTTGAATATCTTGTTCTCTTTTGAGATGGATTTGTGTTATTCCACAAGTTTCCATGGTGTCTTGGAGTTCACTGAGCTCCTTTTACGCTATGTTCTTCCTTTTCCCTATAGAAATTATATTTTTATCCCAATCCTTTGGAGCTTCTTTCCTTTCCCTAAGTTTGGATTACCAGATGAAACCTAGGGTGCCCTGAATGAAGACTTTCCAAGCCATGGAAACTAGATTGGAGACTTCTTCTTCTTTTTTCCATGAAGAGAGAAAGTTCTCGAGGAGAATAAATTCAAGCAGAATCGGCCTATGGTCCAAGACTGCAGAGGCAAAAATGCAAGAAGATGGAATGCATGGGTTTTGTAAAATATGGTTGCTTACCAAGAATCTGTCGAGGTGAGCTGCAATGTGCCCTTGTCAAACTCTTCGGTTGTTCCATGTATAGTTTCCTTTTTTTGGTTTGATGTCTATGAGATCCTAGGTAGCCATCATATCTTCCAAGTACTCCCCGAAGGGATCTCTAACCTTCGATCCTCCATGCCTTTCTTCCGCTGAGATTTTCGCATTGAAATCACCAGCCACTATTGCTTGAAGGTGTAAATATTTCCTTCTGAGTTCATCAAGGGAACACCAAAAATATTGTTTCTTATTGTACAGAGTTGGCCCATAAATATTGAGGATTCTAAATTTCTTATCTTCTTCTTTATCTTCAAGTTCTCTCATTAACCAATTTGAGTTTCTCCATTCCATGGTGGGACTAAATCTATTCATTTTCCACCAAATTGAGATTCCTCCAGCGTTTCCCCATGCTCCTATGGAGACTCCATCACTATTCTTCCATATTTTTTTCATCAAGGTTAGGTTGTCTTCCTTAGACATCTTATTCTTTTGGATCAAAAGGATAGAGATATTTTCATTCTTAATCATATTCTTCACTGCTTCCAATTTGGACTTTCCTCCTAACCCTCTACAATTCCAGGAGACTATCTGCATTATTTCTTGGCTAGGTCAGGGAGGCGCTTGGCCTTCAGGTTCTCTCATGTTTCTCTTGCTTGATTAGCTAGAGACCTTAGGTGCTAACCTAGACATTTTTTCTTCCCTTCCACCTTTTCCTTTTCAACCTGTTCTTCTCTGTGTGTTATGTTGGGATTTCTCCCCTTCTTTCCAGCAAGCTCCTTTTCTTCTTCTTTGTATTCTTAGTACTCCTCTTAAAATAATTTTGATTTGGATATTGTCACTGACCCATATGGATTTGATATTGCTTGATCTAATCTTACCTCAAAAAATGGTTTTTTAGGTAGGATGGGAACATAGTTCTCCTTTTGTCCTATTTCCTCTAGGATTGGATGGTTTCCTTCCTCCTTTGCAGGGGATTCTTCTCTTATTTTTCCCTCTTCTTCCGGTCCATTTTTTGGTATTTCTAAGACCTGTATCGATTTTTCGAAGAATTTCCTAGGGAATGGTTAGTGTTCTGCTTCTATTCTTCCTAAGGCTATCGTACATCGGATGGGGATGACATTTTTCTCCCCTTTTTTGTTACCTTGTTCCATTCCCCTTCTTCTTCTTTCTCTTCCTCTTGTTCCTTTATTTCAGGACATCCTTTGGAGAAGTGACCATACTCATGGAGTAATTTGCATTTGAATGCTATATGTTGATAGTCCACTTTCTGAAGATGGTTCCAGCCATCCATTGAGAGATTGATTTCTTCTGGAAGACCTTTTTCCAAGTCTACCTCTACACAAATACGAGTGCGGGACAAGAGTGGAGGCCTAGGTTCTTCCCTATCAATGTATTTCCCTAGGACATTGCATATCATCTGAAGGTCTTCATCCCCCCATCAATGCAAAGGGAGATGAGAGAGATTGACCCAGATTAGCACGACGGATGGAATATCTTTCTCTGGGTCGAAGGACGTGCTCCACTAGTTCAGATACATTCCTCTCAGCCCAAGGAAATATGGGCATCTTTGGAATATCAATTCTCTATCTTATTTATGCTCAAACAGAATGACAAAAGAACCCTTATCATAGAAGTTATGAATGACTTCCCCCTTACTTAGCGGTCTCTAGTTTTTGTTGAGTCAAAATTCAATGGTTTTTGGCGAGGGCCACATGCCAGTGAAATTCCCTATCAAACCCTTCTCCGAGAGCGCGATGATCTTATGCTTGGACGAGATCGAATAAATTTTAACCTTTCGAGCAAAAGCAAGTTTTACAAAGCGAGATTCCTGGGAAAACCTGGTCTTTGTGACTGATGCAGTAGCCGAAGAGATGGAATGATGAAGGAGAGATTCAAGGGATGAGTCGGCTCCCAGCTCCGGAGTTGGAGGCTTAGGCATGTGGGAAAAGATGCAGTAAGCAAGCCGAAAACCCTAGTAGAGTCGAGTAAAAGGTATAAATAATATACAATTCTAAAGCAGACTAAATAATTCCTTTTATTTAGGTCTGATAGACCAAAGTTGGTCTTAGTGGAATTTAATCATCATCATCATCTAGCTTAGTTTATAATTTTTCATTAATTTGGATAATTTGAAATAACATTATTATGTTTTTATTTATTTATTTATGTTTATTTCTAGAACATGTTATACTTTAAAATTACAATTTGTTATGATGGATTATATAATTGCATTTATTTTTATAAGCTGAATTCTTCCTATATCATAATTAAAAATGTGATTTTTAAATTCTTTGATGAAAAAGAAAATGAACGATTTACCTTTCTCTACATCTTTACTGTAAATATGATTAGATTTTGATATTGATCATATTAACCTGTGATGGTGGTTGTTCCACTATGATGAAAAAATCCAAAATGGTTTGTGCTTTTTGTGATGGATTTTTGGATTGAATTTTTTTATAATGGTAATCAAATTCATTTTCATGTAATTGTTTTCAAATATTTTTATTTCATCACAACACATATTCATATTCATTAGATTGATCATAATAACATATGATGGTGATTGTTCTATTATGATGAATAAATCCAAAATGTATTGTACCTTCTGTGATGGAATTTTTGATTGAGTTTTTTTATATTGATAATCAAATTTGTTTTTAAGGTATGTAATTGTTTTCAAATATTTTTATCTCACCAAAACATATATTCATATTCATTAATTTTATTTGAATAAATATTTATTATTGATTTTCCAATATACATAACTAATCTATTAACATTCATAATAAAAATTGGTTATTTAATTTTCTTGGGTCAAATCTGGTCTTTCGAGCATACCTGTTTATTGGTTTTCACTTCTTGAAGTTCCTTCCTTCATTATTAAAGCCATAAAGAAGTGCATTTTTAACTTCCTTTGGACTGGTTCCGCAGACAGTGCCAAAATTCCTATGGTTGCAGCTGATACTCTCTCGATACCTTTTAGATTTGGTGGTTGGGGCATCAAAGATTTAGTGAGCTTCAATTCTGCACTTAGATTAAAGAATATGTGGAGAGTTCACTTTGGAAAATCCCTCTGGTCTAGACTCATTAACAACAAATATATTAAACAGGATGTTCATATCTGGATTAGAAATCCAAAAATGGGAAATTGGAACTTTTCACCTATTTGGAGGGGCTTTATGAAAATCTTTAAATGGATAAAGTCTGACCTCGGGTGGCAGGTGGGATCTGGAGAGAAGATCCGTGTAGGTGTGGATCCCATTGTTGGGATGAAAGATACCTTTCTGCTTCCAGATATCATCCCTCGGTACCTACAGGTTATCGGCATGAATACATTGAACAAAATTCATAGGAGCAAAGCTGGTGATGATGGGTCAGATGTGTGGATGACGGCGAATGATCTTGGATTCTCTGGGTTCTTGGCTCGGATATGGGACACTTATATAAAAAATTTAAAATCAGTTGGTTTCAAAATTATCCATGAGAATGATCAATTAGTTTGGGAAGGGAATCCTTCATCTGGCATAGTCACGGCTAATTCTGCTTACAATAGAATCATTCAAGAAAAACTTATCTTCCCTCTAGATTGGTGGTATAAGCTCTTATGGAAATGGACAATTCCATTAAAGATAAAATGTTTCTTATGGCTATCTCTTCAGGACAAGTTGAAGACTTGGGATAATTTGATTAAGCGGGGTTGGATTGGTCCCAACATATGTGTTATTTGTCTCAATGTAGCAGAAACATCTCAGCACATATTTGTCAATTGCATTTTCACTCAAACAATATGGGAGTTTGTTGCTGCAAAATTGAATTTTTCATATCAATGGGATGTTGGTGCATTCAACATTTGTCTCTTGAATTGGCACATGAAAAGCAAGGTATCTTTTTCAGTTGCTATTTTCATTTCTTGGGCTGTATGGTACACAAGAAATTGTGTAGTTTTCCAGAATGTGTCTTCTGAGGTAGTGAAGTGCAGCATGATAGTCATGAAAATGTTTTCTTCATATAAAGTTGATGTTCAAAAGCAGAAGATAGACAAGGTCAGTCTCTTTTCCCTCAAAGTGGAGCAGCCAGTTCTTTTCTTTGATGGTGTCGCACAAAATGGGATATGTTCAGTGGGTGGTGTGCTATATCTGAATAATTCACATTATTTCACAGTTAGATTGAATTGTGGCGCTGGTAGTAATATGAAAGTTGAACTTATGGCTCTTTGGTGTGTGCTGAGAATGGAAAATATCTTCGGTTTGGTTAACATCAAAGTGTATGGACATTCCCGTGTTACAATTAAGTGGGTGAATGGTAATTTCAAATTAAATATAACATCCTTGAGACATTGGTGTCTTTGTACTCATTATGAAATTGCTCAGTAGCAGAATATTAGCTTTGAACATATTTATAGAGCACATAACTCTTTGGCGGATAAATTATCTAAGCAAGCCCTGGATGGATTGGAAGGTCAGCTAATATTGGAGGAGTGGTGGGATCATTCCATATTATATAGTGGTGGGATCATTCCATATTTCTATGATTAAGGTTTGCATGGACTGTTTTTTTCAGGTGGCTGAAATATGGATACACTGTAACTTTTGTTGTTTCCTCTTTTTGTAGTTTTGGATATTTTGGGAAAGTTTGTAATTATGGGATGTAGTGAGTTTTTGGAGGTTCTTGAGCAGATATATGGTCTCTAGACTATAGCTTTATCTATTGATCGATTCGGATATTGATCAACGATCATCTTTGTACTATTTGATTCTAATGAATACCAATAGTAGTTTTTTTCGCTAGAAAAATATTTAACATTTCTAGTCTTTCTAGATCAATAATTGGAAATTCACTTTCATTAGCTTGGTTTGTGTGTCTATTCTTCTTTTAAAGGGTCTATGATAAATTTTCCATTTCCATTTTTTAAGAACACATCTAATGAGTGCTTAAGGGAAAATTGTAGCTTATGATAAACTTTTCGTTTCCATTTTTGGAAGGACACATCTAATGAGTGCTTTAAGGCAAAATTGTAGCTTCCGCTTCTTTGAATCTATTTTGATACCTCTTCTTCGTATGGTTTAAATGACAAGTCCTATGCTTTCATTGTGACAAGCTTAATCTAATAGGATTGTTGTGTGCAAGTGGGTGTAGAATAAATCAATTTTATTTTAAGTAAGTATTTTATGTAAATCTTACTAGAATTATATTATAATTTCACCATAGCAACACTCTTTATCATTATTTATCATGTTCCTTTATACAAAACTACCTTGTAATTTTGTATGGTTCAACTTGCTCTATATCGCATCAATATTTGGGATATCATCCACAATAACTTAGTATTGTGTTTATATATTCTCTTTATTTACATATCACTTCAAAAAATCTACCTAATAAATATGGATTTTTATTTAATTCTAATAACTCTAAACTACCAAAACTAATGAATTTTGTGTTCTTCCTCTAGACATACTTAACAACCTCATAAATGTCATCATAAAGATTGAATTCTATTTGAAATGTATCCCTCATTGAATATAATTTAAGAATTTTGGAGTAAAGCTCAAGCACTTTGTGTATAATAAATTAGTACTACTTCATGCATATACATTTGTTTTACTAGTAGTACATCCGTTACATTCATTGAGACTAGTTTTTTTCTACTTTTTTAATGATATTACTTAGAAAGTTCTTTTTATCTCGTCGTGTCTTATATCCAATAAGTTTATATGATATTGTACTTATATCTTATACAATTTATAAAATTCAAAGAAGAAGTGTTCACTTAAATAATACAATCTGCCATTGAAAATGTAACAATTTTTATATATATATATGTGAATTCACATGCATTGCTTATTGAAATGATTACATTAAAATAAAAATTAAAAAATAAAAATTAAAAAATAAAAAATAAAAACAAAAAAAACTAAACTAATTTCTTATATTTTTTCAAATAAAATGTTAAATAAATGATTGAAATTTTTAACTTATTAAAAAGCATTTTTTTAAATTTATTCACACTTTCAAAACTCTATGAAGCATAGAACTCTTCTGAAGCATAAAGATACTAAGATTAATGAAAGTAAAAACATTATGATCATCCTATTAATTTTGTATAAATTGATAAAGTTGTATATTTTAAATAAATTTTATTAAATAATTTTTTTAATTAATTCATTTAAGTATAAACTCTTATGAAGCATAGAACTCTTTTCAAGCATAAATAAATTATGAAAGTAAAAAAATTATGATCATTCTATTAATTTTGTATGAATTGATAAAGTTATATATTTTAAATAGATTTTAACAAATATTTTTTTAATTAATTCATTAAAGTAATAATTAAATATAATTTTGAAGTATCGATCCATTAAACCCAAAATTATATTTAGATTTGATTTAATAAAATATAGATAAATTTAAACTTTAATTTATTAAATAAACTTTAAATCTATTCAATATAAATAAAGAACATATTATTACAAACATTACTATAAAAAAACACATCATTTGTTTGATTTCTTATCTTTAAATATCGTAAAAATATGTCAATTACACACAACCACCATGTACTCTTAGTGTTTTGTCATTTAAATTTTTTTATGTTTAGTTAAAAAGATATATATATTTGATTTAAAAAAATATAAACTAAATTATAAACAAAGTGCTTCTTAAGAAGGTTTCCATCAAGATCCATTTTTCTTCCTTGAAGATTTCCTTAAATTAGTAAACCATTTGTTTGATTTATTAACTTTAGTAAAAATATGTCAATTACACACAACCACTATATACTTAATTTTTGTCATTTAATAATATTTTATATTTAATTAGAAAAATATATACATTTCAAAAAAAATGTGAATTAAAATTAAACATTCAATATAGTGATATTTTTTAATTTATTTAATTATTTAGTTTTTTTATTTTTCTCAATCATTTGAAAGACAAAAATATTATTTAAAAATATCAAAACTTATTTTATTATTTTTCAATTTATTCCAAAAACCATGTGACATTTAGTTTGGACAAAGGCATCGCATTGTTATTGAGGGATATTGGTTACTAACATATATGAAATAATTTTAAACATTTAGTTTTGACAAAGGCTTCCATTGTTGGTGAGAGGGATATTGGTTAATGACATATATGAAATTGAATTTAAAATGTTTCTTAAATAGAATTAATTTGCAAAGAAATTTTAAATATTTGACAAATGTGTTTTCAAAATGTTAAAAGGCCTGTGTTTTGCAAATATTTCTAAATAAAATTTTACAACAAAATGTGTTTGTGAAACTTTACAATTTCAATATTTTACATAAATTTAAATAAATTAAATTCTATTGTCACAAAAATACATAATAAAATTGTCCATTTAAAAAATTCAAATATTAGATAAATTTATCATTTTACAAAGTTCACTCTCTTCAAAATTCTACCACAATAACTTATAATAAATCTATCCTTAAAAAAGTAACATGGTAAAACTCTAAACGACACTATCTGAATTACATAAATTGTAGAGATGCAAAGGGAGACGAGCAGTGGGAACCATGAGTAGTGGTATTGACTTAGGAAATGTGAGACCAGCGACTTCTTCCATATCCAGAATCCACATAACTATTTAGTTTCCTGCTTAGATCCTCCGCTGCTAGAATATACAAGTTGGGAAAAACCAAGCACCCCTGTCGAAGGCCTCAAAAAGCTTTGAAGAAAATTGTGGTTCTCTCATTGAGTAGAGGAGAGATCCAAGGTCCTCCAATGCAAACCCTGATCCATTTTATGAAAAGAGGAGAAAATACAAAGGAGTGTAAGACTTTGAAAAGGAAGTTGTGTCTTACCGTGTCGAAGGCGTTTTCCAGATCCAGTTTAATATCCATCCTTTTCTCCTTCATAGTGAAACTTGAATGAATGAACTCTTGCATGATAATAATGGTGTATGTTATCTATCTTCCCAACACGAATCCTCCATGATTTTCAGAGATAAATTTCGATAGGATCCTCTTGAGTCTACCTATAATGATTTTAGTTAATATCTTGTAGGAATCATTACATAAAGAAATTGGTTGATACCTATTCAAAGAAGTTGGCTTCCAGTCTTTGGGGATGAGGGAAATGAAAGAATAATTTATTACTCCTCCCATATTTTCTCTAGCCAGAGAGCAATTCAACATCCTGCACAAATCTCTTTTTATGACATGCCAACATTTCCTGTAGAAATTGATTGGGAAGTCATCTGGTCCCGAAGCTTTATTAGGATGCAAAGACCAAATTGCCCCTTTAACCTCCTCCTCAATGATGTTCTTGACTAGATACTCATTGACTTGATTGCTAACAAGTTTAGGGATTCTTGAACTGAAGAAGTCTGAGAGCGGTTCTACCATCTCTTCCTTTTCAGTATAAAGGGTGTGATAATGATAAAAAATATCATTTTTTATCAGTACCCTGATGGAAAGATCCCTTCTTTTTCATTATCCATCTCAAGAATTGTATTACATCTCATTCTTTCTTTATGTTGGTTGTGAAATTATTTAGTGTTTTGATCCCCAACTTTTAGCCATAGGCTCCTAGACCTGATCCTCCATTTCTCCTCTTCTTTTCTTACATAATTCCTCACTTTCTCTTGAAGATCTTGTTCTCTTTGGAAATGGATTTGTGTTATTACAAAATTCTCCATGGTGTCTTGGAGTTCTCTGAGCTCATTTTACGCTATGTTCTTCCTTTTCCCTATAGAAATTCTATTTTTATCCCAATCCTTTAGAGCTTCTTTTGTTTCCCTAAGTTTGGATTCCTAGATGAAACATAGGGTGCCTCAAATGAAGACTTTCGAAGCCCTGGATACTAGATTGGAGACTTCTTCTTCTTTTTTCCATGAAGAGAGAAAGTTCTCAAGGAGAATAAATTCAAGTAGAATCGACCTATGGTCCAAGACTACAGAGGGAAAACTGAGAGAAGATGGAATGCACTGGTTTTGTAAAATATGAATGCTTACCAAGAATCTGCCGAGGTGAGCTGCAATGTGCCCTTGTCCAACTCTTCGATTGTTCCATGTATAGTTCAATTTTTTTGGTTTGATGTCTATGAGATCCTAGGTATCCATGATATCTTCCAAGCACTCCCCGAATGGATCTCTAACCTTCGATCCTCCATGCCTTTCCTCCACTGAGATTTTTGCATTGAAATCAATAGCCACTATTGCATGAAGGTGTAAATATTTCCTTCTGAGTTCATCAAGGGAACACCAAAAATATTGTTTCTTATTGTATAAAGTTGGCCCATAAACATTGAGGATTCTAAATTTCTTATCCTCTTCTTTATCTTCAAGTTCTATCATTAACCAATTTGAGTTTCTCCATTCCGTGGTGGGATGGAATCTATTCTTGTTCCACCAAATTGAGATTCCTCCAGAGCTTCCCCATGCTCGTATGGAGGCTTCATCACTATTCTTCCATATTTTTTTCATCAAGGTTAGGTTTTCTTCCTTGAACATCTTAGTCTCCTGGATCAAAAGGATAGAGAGATTTTCATTCTTAATCATATTCTTCACTGCTTACAATTTGGACTTGCCTCCTAACCCTCTACAATTCCAGGGGACTATCCACATTATTTCTTGGCTAGGTGAGGGAGGTGCTTGGCCTTCATGTTCTGTCATGTTTCTCTCACTTGCTTAGATAGAGGTCTTAGGTGCTGATCTAGACATTTTTACTTCCCTTCCACCTTTTCCTTTTCAACCTGTTCTTCTCTGTGTGTTATGTTGGGCTTTCTCCTCTTCTTTCTAGTAGGCTCATTTTCTTCTTCTTTGTATTCATAGGACTCCTCGTAAGATAATTTTTATTTGGATATTGTCACCGACCCAGATGCCTTTGATCTTGCTTGATCTAATATTACCTCAAAGAAGGGTTTTTCGGAAAGGATGGGAACATAGTTCTCCTTCTATCCTATTTCCTCTAGGACTAGATGGTTTCCTTCCTCCTTTGTAGGGGATTCTTCTCTTATTTTTCCCTCTTCTTTCAGTCCATTTTCTGGTATTTCTAAGACCTAATATCGATTTTTGGAAGAATTTCACAGGGGATGGTTAGTGTTTTGCTGTTATTCTTCCTGAGGCAATGGTACAACAGATGGGGATGACCTTTTTCTCCCCTTTTTTGTTACCTTGTTCCATTCCCCTTATTCTTCTTTCTCTTCCTCATGTTCCTTTATTTTGGGACATCCTTTCGAGAAGTGACCATACTCATTGAATAATTTGCATTTGAATGGTATATGTTCATAGCCCACTTTCTGAACATGGTTCTATCCATCCATTGAGAGATTGATTACTATTGGAAGACCTTTTTCCAAGTCTAGTTCCACACAAATACGAGTGCGGGAGAACACACAATATGGATCAACAAATACTATGGGATGACTTACAAAGCATATGGGTTCAACAACAATATACTTATAAAGTAAAGACATGGGTTCCTAACATCCCTACCCCCTTAGAAAAAGCTTTGTCCTCAAAGCTTGAGATGTGGAAATTGATGCAGAATCTAAAGGAGTGGTTCCCCTGTAGCATCCTCAGGTTGAATCTCGAGCCACTAACGCCTTTTGAATTTCAGGGAGGATTGCATGGAAGGCTGTAGATGAAGAAGAACCATATCAACTACGTGAAAAGTGTGCTCAGAACGGTCTTGATCGGTTTGTTGTTTCAGTCGAATTCTTGCCATGTGGAGATTGTCCTGCAAAATGAGAAGAATTTGATCATGGTTTCGAAGAATCAAGTCAATTTCCTGAACTGGGGAGCTGCTAAAGGTGTATGGAAGAAGAACTAGCGGTGCCTATCCAGAGATTGTTTCATATGTTGTCCTTTTAGATGTGGTACTGTACAACTGGAGTGCTTCTAGGAAATCCATAGAAATAGTTCTCCCAATCTATGTAGGGATGGGAAAGAGTTCGAGCAGTTCCGAAAGGAGTGTCATTTCACCCGTGTTCAGCTGGGAAGTATCACAGTCAACCATCATCCGTTGAATTGTCATTTTCAGTCCCTGCCAAAAGAAGTTACATTGTTCCCGGTCATACGTTTGCAGGAATCTAGAGTGCCTTGCCGATGAAGAAGCATGGAGTTCATAGAAGAGATAGCCCCGTTGAACATATTGAAACCAATTTAAAACAAGCAGAGAAATAGCTGTAAGAGAAACTGGGTGATCAAATGTGCGAGAAGGAACATCTGCCACCATATTGTCCTTACCCTTCTAGTAAGTGATCGCATAGTCATAACTCATGAGGTGGATAACCCATTTCAGTTGTGCTGGGGAGGAGACCCATTCTTCCCGAAAATTTTCCAAACTTGGGAGATCAGTCTTGAGGCAGAAATAATTCCCCAATAGGGATGGTTGCCACTTCGGTACTACATACAAAATAGCCATCATGTCCTGTTGAGATCTAGATGCAGCTAAATGCTTACCGAAAAGGTCTCATGAAGGCGACAAGCCTACTAGTGCAGCAAAGACACCTGCATATCTATCCAATGAAGTAGTGGAGGCCGTTGGTGGGTGCATCTAAATGGAATGGATCTTAGCGATGACACCATGTGAATTCCTCTTAAGGATCTTTTCCAGGCTATGTGAACTGATGATGCAGAGAGACCCTGGTTGTAAGCCCGTAAATTTGTGTTGTGTCCCATTGACAAAAATTGCATCCAAAGTTCAACAAAATCCCATAAGATGGGGCCAAGTGTGCATAACCATTGAACACCCAAAACCACATCACATCCACCTAAGGACAAGGAAAACATGTCATAGCACAGGTTATAATATTCCAGAGAGATACGCACATTGTGACACTTTCCCTTACAAGGTAAAGTGCCCCCATTGGCAACCATGACTTCAAAGTTGGAGCAAGGATGGATAAAACAATCAGCTTGTTTGGCGATCCAAGGGTCAATGAAGTTATGTGTGCTGCCAGAATCAATGAGTATTGTAAGAGGAAGCTTCTTGAAGTAATCCCTGACCCGCATTGTTTGGGGTGTGGTGACGCTGGATAAAACATTGAGAGATATCTCTGGTTGGTCGTCCTGAGAGGGGGGGTCAATAAGCGGCTCTTGAATGTCGACCTAATCATCTACTTCATGAATTTTAGAGATAGGCGAAGAATCCATATCCAAGAGATAGAGCTTTTGCTAAACACATTTATGTCCCTGAGTGAATTTATCATCACAATTATAACAATGCCCTTTTTCTCTGTGTGCCTGCATCTCTGTTTCAGACAAATACGTGATAGGAGTTTGTCAAGGAGTTGGCGGAATGGGAGGTCATTGAGAACCCATATTGTGGAAGGGAACAAAAGTGGGTTTGGAGCACTGTTGGGTTGCAATCTTGTCTTTTGCCAACTTAGCCAACACTAGAGCTTCCATCATTGTGTTGGGATAGAACATTTTAACCTCTAAGAGAATTTCATCCTTAAGACCACTGATAAAACAACTCCTATAGAATTCCTCAAACAATCCTTCTGTGTGGTTGGCTAGTTTCTCAAATTTTGTATGATACTCTCTCAGATACTCTCTCATAGTGCCAATTTGGCGAAGTTTAGTGAGGGATCTGATGATGTCATCACAAGCACTAGGACCAAATCATTGCAAAAGGAGCTGAAAAAATCTGGCCATTTTGGATCTTCATGAGCCTTGATGTACCAAAGATACCATTGAAGAGCTTCATGTTCCAAATGAAAGGATGCAAGTGGAACTTTGGTGACATCAAAAGTATTATGTAGACTGAAACACTGTTCTGCATGATAGATCCATCCAGTCGGATCAGTACCATTGAAGCGAGGAAAATCAAGCTTCGGACCATGGAAATTTCTGGAAGAAGAGAACCCATTGTCTGATGAAGATGGAGACTATCGTTTGTTGTTCATGGCTGAATACTCAAGATGGAGTCTAAGAAATTTTTCATCCAAATCCTAGAGTTTGGTTTGCATGGCTGCAAGTGCTTCCTCCATGGTGTGTGCTCCTGCGCGAGTGACAACCACAACCAGGTTTTTTTTTGGGGGGGGGAATGGGTAGAAAAACACAAATAGAAGCTTATTTAGTAAAGGGAAATTTGGATTTGGAAAAAACTTGGATGGGTAATTAGGGTTTGACTAGGTTTTGGACACTATCAAAAGGACATGGAAGCAGAAACGAATAAGAAAATTTGGCAGAGAGGGACAAAGAAGTAGAATTAGGAAAGGAACTTTGTGGTAAAATTTGAAGGCGATCGGGTGAAAATCGAAGAAATTATGGAAAACCCTAAAAATAGACAAATGTGAGACTTCGGGTGTTGGGAAGTGGAATTTGGGATAGGGTCATCAGCAATGAAATATGCAGAATGGGATTGCAGTGGTGTCAGATAAGTTTCAAGGGAAATGGAGTTAAAACAAGGGATTTTGTTTTTTTTGGCAAAATGGAGCGGCTACAATGCGGAAGGGATCTGAAACAGATAGATCTGTAATGTCGCGGAAGTGATTAGAAATAGAGGGATCTGAAATGGCGTTGAATGGATCGAAAATGGATGGATCTAAAATAGATCTGAAATGGCTGGATTTGTAACGACTTTCAGAATGGATTTGAACGGGTGGATCTGAAATGGCACAGCAGTGATCGGAAACAGTTCAGCTAAAAATAGATATGGACCCCAGGTATGTGCAGCTTCTTAACATTTCAGGGGTTTCACTCAGCCACCAATGTTGTCTGATGGCTTGCGTATTGGGGTAGTACCCCTCACTCCATGGCTCAGGTAAAACTGATAATTGCTTTGCCACAAACGACAGCTCTTGGTTTACCTCACAGGTGGGAATTAGTCAATCAGGTAGGGGTCATTGCCCTTTTAGTTGGTAGGTCCTTTCAATGGGCCAGCTACTTTGGGGTTCTTGTGGTGCTCCTCACAATGATTTTTAGGGCTTATGCCTAGGTACTTCCCACAGTTAAGTGGATAGGGATTATTCTCAGATCTGAACTTGCAACAGATGCGAAAAAAAAAATTTGGCATAAATTCCACCCAATGTGCCCAAGAAAGTGCTCTGATACTAGATGTGGAGAACCTGCAACAATTAATTAATAAGAATATGTGAAATAGCAGAAATGATAGAGCTAGAATCACTTTTATTGATCGCAGGCCACTTCGAGGGGGAAACCTCCTTTGGACAAGCTCAATACAAATAACTTCTCGGTGCCTTCATAGGCCTCAACACATAGTTATATACTAAGTCTGGGCGCCAATACTATGGGTCAAAACCATGGGCCAATACAAACGATGGATCAACAATACTATGGGCGACTTACAAAGCATATGCACCAAACAACAATAACACAAATTGTGGATCAAAAAATACCATGGGATGACTTACAAAGCATATGCATCCAACAACAATATACTAATAAAGTAAAGACATGGGTTCCTAACAATCATCTGAAGATCTTCATCCCCCCAGCAGTGCAAGGGGAGATGAGAGAGCTTGTCCCAGACTAGCACGACAAATGGAATATTTTTCTCCGGGTCGAAGTCGAAGGAGGCATTGCACTAGTTCAAATACATTCCTCTCATCCCAAGGAAATATGGGATGCTTTGGAATATCAATTCTCTATCCTATTTATGCTCAAACAGAAAGAAGAAAGAACGCTTATCGCAGTGAAATTCCCTATCAAAACCTTCTCCGAGAGTGCGATGATCTTATGCTTGGACGAGATCGAAGAAATTTTAAGTTTTGGAGCATAAGTAAGTTTTACAAAGCGGGAGTGCTGGGAAAACCCAATCTTGGGGGCTGATGCAGCAGCCGAAGAGATGGCATGACGAAGGAGAGATTCAAGGGACATTTTGCCCCCCGAGCTCCCGAGTCGGAGGCTGAGGCATGTGGGAAAAGATGCAATAAACAAGTCGAAAACCCTAGCAGAGTCGAGTAAAAGGTATATAATAAAATACAATTCTAAAGTAGACTAAACAATTCCTTTTGTTTAGGTTTGATAGACCAAAGTTGGTCTTAGTGGAATTTAATCATCATCATCATCATCTAGATTAGTTTATAATTTTGTATTGATTTGGATAATTTGAAATAACATTATTATGTTTTTATTTATTTATTTATGTTTATTTCTAGAACATGTTATGCTTTAAAATTACAATTTGTTATGGTGGATTATAATCTATAATTGCATTTAATTTTATAAGATGAATTCTTCCTATATCATAATTAAAAATGTGATTTCTAAATTCTTTGATGAAAAAGAAAATGAATGATTTACCTTTCTATACATCTTTATTGTAAATCTGATGAGATTTTGATATTGATCATATTAACATGTGATGGTGGTTGTTCCACTATGATCAAGAAATCCAAAATGGTTTGTGCTTTTTGTGATGGATTTTTGGATTGAGTTTTTTTATAATGGTAATGAAATTCATTTTCATGTAATTGTTTTCAAATATTTTTATTTCATCATAACACATATTCATATTTGTTAGATTGATCATATTAACAAATGATAGTGATTGCCCCAGATGCGAGTGCCACTGCGACTGCCAACATGACGGATGGTGGAACCACCTTCCTTCCTGGCATCACAATCCCTCCTCCCAGCGCCAGCTCCCAGGCTAGACTTCTCCCAAGATGCCTGCTTTAATGGTGGACATGACCTTCATCCACTTGCTCTCTCCGCACACTCCCAGTCTCATCACCCACATGGCCTGCTGGGTGGCATTTATTTCATCCCTGTCTTAAATGTCCCCTCCTCCTCTCTAGATTCCCCTCGCCATTAATCCCTCTCGTGCGATGTCTCCTCCCCCCTAGAATCCTGCCCAGGGATATGAAGTTCCCCATCCAGGCTTCTGCGGTTATTACTTGCCTTCGCCATTCTCTGTCTGCCTCCAGAGTTGAAAGATTAGCTCTTGTTAATTCATCCCGTGAGGTTTCTGATACCGCCATGAAGTGCACGCGAGCCACCTCCAAGCGTGGCTCTGGCCATGGCCCTGGAAAAATGGTGTCTGCTGCTGAGAAGGAAAATGCCACCAACATTGATTATAAAGATAACGTTTCCATGCTCGTTCATCGTCTGGTAGATGACTGGGAGGCACGCACCATTGCTGAAACTCTTCCCTTTAGCAGCCAAGGAATTCAAGTGAATTATTACTAGCTTCTGAAGAATATGATAGGTGCCTTGGTGGAAGAAATGCTCACCAACTAGAATATGGTGAAGGTGGCCATCATGGACACCAAGGCCAACATGGGTCACCTGGACGGGGTTCTCGTTGCTCTGGAGGGCAACCTTACAGGTCGCTATTACTCTCTGTTTTCGCATCATGTTCCTCCGATGGGTCCAGTTGCTGGTTCAAGGGAGGAGATAGTGGATCAAACCAAATGTGCTACCACTGTTGCAGCTGCGTGGGCTACTGGAAGCTCTTTACATGACTCCATGGGCCTTACTTCCTTAGATGGCGCAATTCCTGCTCTCAGTCAAAATGCTGGTTCTGTCTCTCCAGTAGCCATGGTGGTTTAGGGTGCCACTCCTCCTAGGAGTTGCTTTTTGGTCCCCTCCACCATTGATGTAATGCAATACAAGCGCACTCGAAAGGTCAGGGACACGATGGTGCTCCCACACAAAGAAGAGCCTCTGCCGATTAAGCTCCCGGTGCAACAATGGACGGATGACTTCTTCGGCCCCTGTCCCATTTCTGAAGAAATTCATGGCTCCAAGGATGCAGAAGCTAGCACTTGAAGCATCGCTACAAGCACTATTCGCCTGTTTTCTATACTTTGTTTTTTAGTTTAGCTTATCTCTGTCTAGTCGAAAGTTATACTGTGTTTCTGTCTTTCCTGATTGACAATCTTAAAGCTCATATCACTAAGCCTGTCTACAGTGCCTTTTTTTTGTAATATTAGTTTCATGAGCAGCTTTAGAAAGCTATATTCAGACTTTGTTGATGATTGTAACCTTTTTTGTACCATAATATAATTTCACTATGCAGCTTACAAAAATAAAACATATGATGGTGATTGTTTTATTTAATGAATAAATCCAAAATGGATTGTACCTTCTGTGATTGATTTTTTTATTGAGTTTTTTTATATTAATAATCAAATTCATTTTTAAGGTATGTAATTGTTTTCAAATATTTTTATCTCACCATAACATATATTCATATTCATTTATTTTACTTAAATAAATCTTTATTATCAATTTTCCAATATACATAACTAATCTATGAACATTCATAATAAAAATTAGTTATTTAATTTTCTTGACTCTATGTTTTTTAATATTTAACCTTTCTAATCTTTCTAGATCAATAATTGGAAATTCTCTTTCAATAGCTTGGTTTGTGTGTCCATTCTTCTTTTATAGTGTTTATGATAAATTTTCCATTTCCATTTTTTAAAGACACATCTAATGAGTGGTTAAGTGGTTAAGGGAAAATTGTAGCTTATGGTAAATTTTCCGTTTCCATTTTTGGAAGGACACATCTAATGAGTTCTTTAAGGACACATCTAATGAGTGCTTTAAGGGAAAATTGTAGCTTCCTCTTCTTTGAATCTATTTTGATACCTCTTCTTCATATGGTTTAAATGACAAGTCCTATGTTTTCATTGTAAGAAAGAAGGACACATCTAATGAGTGCTTTAAGGGAAAATTGTAGCTTCCTCTTCCTTGAATCTATTTTGATACCTATTCTTCATATGGTTTAAATGACAAGTCCTATGTTTTCATTGTGACAAACTTAATGTAATAAGATTGTGGTGTGCAAGTGGGTGTAGGATAAATCATTTTTATTTTAAGTAAGTATTTTATGTAAATATTACTAAAATTATATTATAATTTTATTATAACTATATTTTTATTAATAGAGAAACTCTACTTGTATTCTAAGTCTATCTAAAATCTTAAGTGGTTGATAAGAATGAATCAAACTCAAGATAACTCACATAAAATGAAGGGCTTTGAATATCCCTTATCAAACTTTGCATAAAGGGTCTTGTTCCAACACTCTCTATCATTATTTATCATGTTCCTTCATACAAAACTACCTTGTAATTTTGTATGGTACAACTTGCTCTGTATCACATCAATATTTAGGTATCATCCACAATACCCTAGTATTGTGTTTATATATTCACTTTATTTACATTTCACTTTAAGAAATCTATCTAATGAATATGGATTTTTATTTAATTCTAATAAATCTAAGCTACCAAAACCAATCATTTTTTTGTTCTTTCTCTAGCCATACTTCACAACCTCATGGATGTCATCATAAAGATTGAATGCTATTTGAAAGGTATCCCTCATTGAATCTAATTTAAGAATTTTGGAGTAAAGCTCACGCACTTTGTGTATAATAAATTAATACTACTTCATGCTTTTACATTTGTTTTAATAGTGGTACATCCATTACATTAATTGATACTAGTTTGTTTCTAGTGTTAAATAAATGGTTACAATTTTTAACTTATTAAAAAGTATTTTTTTAAATTTATTTTTACGCTTTCAAAACACTTTTGAAACATAGAACTCCTTTGAAATATAAGGAAACTACTATTAATGAAAGTAAAAACATTATGATCATTCTATTAATTTTTATATGAATTGATAAAGTTGTATATTTTAAATAGATTTTATTAAATAATCTTTTTAATTAATTCATTAATGTCAGAACTCTTATGAAGCATCAAGAAATTACAATTAATGAAAATAATTTTTATCATTCTATTAATTTGGTATGAATTGATAAAGTTGTATATTTTAAATAATTTTTTTTAAATATTTTTTTAAGTTAATTCATCAAAATCAATATTATATTTAAATTTGATTTTGAAGTATCGATTCATTAAACCCGAAAATTATATCTAGATTTGATTTAATAAAATATAGATAAATCTAAACTTAAATTTATTACATACACTTTACATGTATTCAATATAAATAAAGAAGATATTATTACAAACATTACTATAAAAAAGCACATCATTTGTTTGATTTTTTAATTTTAAATATAATAAAAATATAATTTTAAATATAATAAAAATATGTGAATTACACACAACCACCATGTACTTAGTTTTTTGTCATTTAATAATTTTTATGTTTAATTAAAATATATATATATATTTGATTTCAAAAAATATAAACTAAATTATAAACAAAGTGCTTCTTAAGAAGGGTTCCATCAAAATCTATTTTTGTTCCTTGAAGATTCTCTTAAATTATCAAATCATTTGTTTGTTTTCTTAACTTTAATAAAAATATGTCAATTACACACAACCACTCTATACTTAGTTTTGAGATTTAATAATATTTTATATTTAAATAGAAAAATATATACATTTCATTAAATATGTGAATTAAAATTAAACATTCAATATATACAGAAGTCTGCGGCAAATTTAGGAATGAATCCGTAGCTTTCTCTGTTGATGTTTATTTTCATTATGTGCGTCCCATTTATATTTATATTTTTACGTCATCATCTCAGTAGCAGTGAAGACAATCGGCTCAGTGGCACCATAAGAAACAACCAAAACGCTCACTATTCGCTGGAATCAGGCAAGGAAAAAAAATACTGAAATTCCAGTTTTTACTGCTTAAATCGTGTGATTTTTTGTCGTTTAGGTAGTTTTAAAATGTGACATTTAGCTTAGAAAAGTTGATTGTGAAAAGTTGATTGTGATGGCTGAGATTACATAATTAAACAAACTGCAACTTTCACGCATGAATTTGGTGGATTTGATTAAAAAATAGCCCGAAAAGAAAGATGTTTTGGTGGATTTTTATCCTACTGCAATTAGCTATGGTTACTAAGGTTTGTTAATTTATTTTTTTAAAATAAAGAAAACAAAATTATTAACCCATATATATTATTTTATAATAGCTATTATCCCCTTCTCTACCATCAATGGTGTGCAATGATGTTCCCCTTCTCTACCATCAATGGTGTGCAATGATGTTCAAGAGAAATCATATAATATCAAATATTCCCCAAAATTTAGCTCTTTATCATCACTGAGTTCCATAAAAATCATATAATACTTTACCTTATCCTCAAAATATTTTGTATATCATCCCAATATAAAATAAATAATATCATTATTACTTTACATAATAAAATAATTATAAAAATAATATTTCGCTGGAAAAAAACTATAAAAATAATATTATTTATAAAATTATCTTTATATTATATAATATTCAAATACAAAGAAAAATATAGAATCAACTATATTATATTTTTTTACTTATACCTATTCACACGATATACTACTATAACTAAATAAATAATATCATTATTACTTTACACAATAAAATAATTATAAAAATAATATTATTTATAAAATTATCTTTATATTATATAATATTCATATACAAAGAAAGATATTTATTCAAGTATATTATATTTTTTTACTTATACCTATTCACACGATATACTACTATAACTGTACAATTAATTATGTATTTATATTGGTTACATTTTGTTTAAGTGTAACACGTACAATTAATCATATTTATATATATTTTTAAAGTGTAGCCGGTATTATTTATAATAGGAATGATACATGCATATATGTCCACTTCAAAAAATACTTAAACGAGTTGGACTTTCATATTATAACTATATAGTTAATCATATTATATAGTTAATCATATTAATATTTTTTATATTTTTTTAAAGTATTATAGATATTATAGAAAAAAGACACATACATATATATTTATCAATATAGATCCATTTTCAACCCGAATCTATCAAGCAAATTAAGAGGAATCTAATTTTTTTTGAGGTGTAAATTATTTTTATCTTAAATAAGAAAAAAATCACACCTCAAGATATTTGATCCCTTTTGGTTCTTGATATATCCAGGTTTAAGATCAAATCAATATAATATAATTTTTTGTTTAACCCGACATCATTTGCATTTTAATGTCATGTTATATAAGGTTACACAACCTTACAACAACATCTCCCCCATACCATCTTAAACCCGGATCTATCAAGCACAGAGAGGGTAACGCATCTCCCTCATATTGGGCTATAGAGCTAGTTATAATTAATCAAATTGTTTGTTTTTAAGTGCAGCTGGTATCATTTATAATGTTAGGAAAGAGACATACATATATGTCCATAATAATCAAAATAGAAAAAATGTTTAGACGAGAAGCCTTCATAGAGTAAAAGTTATGGTAGCCCTCTAAATATACTATAACAAACTAACAAGTATATCTAATCTAAAACTGTATTGTTTAATATATTGATCGAGAAGCAAAATGGAAGTGCAAATCATGAAGAAACAACAACATTAGCCAAACTGGTTCTCATTGTGGGATTTCTCCATTAAAATATATTTTCTCTCCAAAATCAATAAAAATTGGTGGGTGTAGTTGCTATGCCTAAATAAGAGCAGTTTGTTAGATCGTTTCTTCATCAACTAACTTCTCCTTAACCAAACTAATTGAAGCCAAGGGTTGAGAAATAATAAATTATGACCCACGAGGAAAACCAAGAATTATATTGTAGTGCATATCTATGTCACCAACTAGCTTGTTAGATTGAGTGGCCTATTCATCAATTTTAGTCCCTAATTCATTTTATATTTTCTCTTGTCTTTCCAAATGTATGCTTAAGTACTCTATGGCCTTCTTCATGCCCTCAAGTTGGGTATTCAACTCTCTCAAAATTCTCTTAGTATTAGCCACATTTTCATTATGAACAGAGCCATAGCCCATGGGATTGGCCATTGTTAAAAAACAAGAAAGGAAACGTGACCTCCTAAATGGAATAATTAGAAACATAGCCCAAAACCATGCACCTTCTTCAACATAATAGCATATTAGATAAACCACCAAGACCAAGGAAAAATGATTTTACACTTGAACCTACATATTAACCACACACAACAAATCAAAAGTCTATTTACAACGGGAACCATGTTCCTTGAATGACAATAATACAAAAAACGTAAACACCTAAGCAGCAGAAACCATGGGTTATCCTCTATCAAAGAATAAATATCTCAAATGAAGTTGGAACTTGAACCTGCATCCATCATCACCTTGCTCATGGTAGCTGAAGATAACCATGAGCATTTCTCGTTGCATAACAATTGTTCTTCGACCAACCTTCTCACTTAATTGAGCCATAAATATTGATACTCAAGAACAAGTAAATAGGATGAGAAGGGACTTGATGCACAAGGGAACCGAAATGCTCTCTCATGTGACATTAAATCCCTGATTTGAACATGTAGTTTGTTCTCCATGAGCTATCACTTGTGTTGATTTCCCATAATTTCTTGATAGTGATTAATGGAGGGACTTAAATATATCTTTGTTTTATGCACTCAGAATACTATGGCAACCAAACTGTAATATCCCCATTCAAATAATTGCATAGCAAGACAATCCCATCAATCCTACTAGTTCCCTAGGTTGGATGGATACATTTGGAATTGTAATAAGGGAGCTAATAAATGATGTTTAGACATTAGAATAGTTCAAGTATTTAATAAAGAGGTTGATTAAAGAAATTCAAGAGAACTTGTAGGTGGCAATTGGTTTTGAAGACATATGGTGGACATGGGACCCACACTAGCTTGATTTTTCAATGACACATGGCATCTCTCTCTTGCCATTTCGAATCCATGAGAAGGAAAACATTCTTGGATGATTTGGTAGGCTCATACACATGGAATTTAGCAGCATAGGTTGAATTTGGATGGAATGGTAACCTCCATGAAAGAAGAAGAGTCAAAATAGAAGTTTGTGGACACTTGGGATAGATTCCCTAGCTCATATGACAACAATGATGAAAGATCTATGACACCTATGACAAATTTCAGACATGATTGCTGACATCTAACCAATATGACATGTGAGGCCCAAAAATAGGCTCCAAGCGGGCGCTCATGGGAGTTGGAGAAGCCAAAGAGACTCCTACTCGAATTTGGAGAAGGTGGAAGGTTGGGAACTTGGGAGACAAGTGGCATAATGTGGAATCTTTCCTAATGGGAAATCCCTAGAAGATAATGGGAGGAATTTGAACCATAGGAGGCTAAGGTTGGTTATAAAATACATGAATCAAGCCTGAGAAGGGATTTTGATCATTTGAGAAATTGCATTTGTGAAGAGAGAGAGCTAGTGGAAAACTAGTCTTCTTGCCTTAGCCAATTTCGAGGGTGAAAGATTCCCATCCAAGTTGGTGTGTGGAAATGCCATTTAGGTATTTCATGGAGCTTTAATGGATTCATAAGTTACAGGTGCAAGCTACAGGGAAGCTCGTGGACACTTCAATGTCATCTTGTTCTTTCATCTATTTCAATTTTTCTCATCATGTTCTTGCTCTATGGATTGAGGTGGACTTGGTGAGCAATTGACCTCTTTGAGGGAGATTCCATTGCCCCATTATTTTTTAATATGATATAAATTCTCTGTATTCACTGTCATGAAGAGTATTAGGTCAAAATCACAAGTGGATTTATGTAAATCTAATTGTTAATGAGAAAATAGTGTCATTTCCCCACTATCTTGATGTATGACAATGAAATGTTCTTATCTTTGAATGAATGAGTGAGACATGGATTTTAAAATTATGTATGGAATGTTAATGATGAATTCTAAGAGTTTCATGTTTAGTATCTAATCATTTGAATTCATTGTGTGAAGTTTCATTGCATTTGGAGAAGATTTGATGCCATTCCCCCCAAGTCGAACTAGTGATTTTGTAGCTGTTTGGGAGAGAGTTATAACAGAATTAACAAACAAAAGAATGGTTCATATGAGACCTTAGTATTGTCCCTTAGACATCCCTAACTCTGTTCATAAATTTGAATGGTTTTGTAAGCATTTGGAGAGCCATTTTTAGCATTTACCCTAAGGGGATTTGAACCTCAAATTGCTAGTTAAATACCATACTTTGTCTAGAATATTAAAGGGGTTTCCAGAAGTATTTTAGTGATCCTATATCATCTCTTAACACCATAATAAATTCCTAACATCATTCATATACCTTCTTAGGATATTTGGGAGCATTTGGAGCAAATTGGAGACCTAAACATCAAAACTAGTCAAAGGTCGAACTAGGGAAAAAAGTGAAAATTTGCCATTTTAATAAGAATCTTAGAAAGGGACATTACAAGTGGTATTAGAGCATGATATTGGAACCTGATGGTATTAAAAAGGAGACAAAGAAATAATCCACCACCCTTAGAACCTGAAGTTGAAGAGGTTTTTGTTGATTCAAGAGGGAGTAGTAGGAGAAGAAGAGCAAATTTTTGAAGAAATCATGACGAGGGATGAAAAGGGAAACTCAAAAAATAAGGAGGAATTTATTTCAGTCCTAAAACCTTTCTTTGAAGACATGAAAAAAAACATGATGAAGGGATTTGAATTAATGGCTATCAACTAGCAGGCAAAGGAGTCATGGGAGGCAGTAGTAGCTCACATGCAGAAGAAAAACAAACAATGGGTGGGCATATTTTCTCAAGCACGGGACCCCATAATAGATGAAATGAATTTCAGAGCACACCAAGGCCTACTGCACCTAAATTTATTATACCTAAAGAAGAGACTAACACTCAATTTGATCTTGAGACAATGATGCAAGAATGGGATAAATTGGATGAATATTGTAAGAAAAGTATGCCATTCGACCAATACTTTACTATTGGAAACAAACTCAACAAGAAGGAAGATAATAGGTCTCTATACAAAAACAAAGAATTAAATTGTGCCATTGGTAAAATGCCACTTCCTACTTTTGATGGTTCCTCTCAAAGTTCTGCTAACACTTAGGTGTAAAAACTAGATGTGTATTTTCAGCTGAATCCGATGGTGGAAGAAGATGCCTTAAAAATGGTCATTTTGCACTTGGAAGGAGATGCCAATGAATGGGGGTTCCATGGTTTGGAAACTTTGGCTCATTACTGTTGGCTTGGTTTTGCAACCAAGATTAGTGCTATGGGCACCTGCTAACTAGTAGCAGCAGTCTCAATATTAAACAAAAACAATAAACTAAATCTAAACTAAACTAAACTAGCATGTGCATTTTTGAATTAAAAAGCAAGAACAAGAAACATAAGAAATAATTTGTATTGAAAATGGGGGCAAGCAAGTGCTTGCAATAACAATACCTCCAAGTGATGAAGGTTGTTGAGTAGCTCCAATGGTGAGTAGCTCCAATCTCCAATGGGTACTTTCTCCAAGGTTGCTACAATGGCCAAAAACTCAAGGGAGATTTTGGCAGCATGAGGATAGGAATATGGATGGACGTGAAATGAGGATCCCCTACCACCTTTTTATAGGTTTTGGTGGTGGGGAATACCATTTGTGGTTTTGTGGAAACCAATGGTATTGACCAACATGGTTTAGGTATTTTTCCCTCCTTTTTCCTTTTTTGAATATTTTTATTATTTTTATTCCCTTTTTAATATTTTGGGAATTTTGGACCGTTTTTTAGGGTTTTTTATGTTTTTTTAGGAAAAATAATCTTTTTGAGTGGGAAAAAGGGGTGTACTAAGGTCTTTTTGTGACCTTTTGTTGGCTTCAGAGGCTCAGATGGTGGAAAAGTGGACAAATGGGTCATGTGAATAAGGAAATGAGCTAGTGAGAACTTTTTATGTGTTAACAATTACCAGGTTAAAACATATGGGGAATTTGGTTATAGGGTACTAGAGATATTTGAGCAAAAAGATCTAGAATTGGCTTTCAAAGAACTAGCCCAATTGAAGCAAGTCGGGACCCTTGCTGATTATATGATGGAATTTCAAAAATTATCAATCAAGGTGGATGATGTATCTATGGGAAGGTTAGTATTGTTGTTCACTGAAGTTTTAGCTAAAACCTTAAAAGGTTTGGTGAAATCCCACAAGCCCACTACATTAAAAGATGCAATGAGCTTGACTAGAGATCTCCAAAATGTGCTTCCTAGAACAAGATTTCCTCCCGAGCCTAACTTCAGATTTGAAAAGAAACCTTGGCGAAGAGATGCATTTGATAAGAAGCCTTGGAAAAGAGATTCACTTGAAAAGAATAAGAAAGAAGGATTAAACAGGGAAGAACTTCGAAGAAAAAAATTGTGCTACATATGCTTTTAACCATGGGCATCAGGGCATAAATGTACTAAAGGAAAATCTCAATACATAGAAGTATTTTCTGATAATGATGAGTATGAATGGGGAATGGATGAAGAGGGATATATTTCAGAACAAGAGGAGGCATATGAGACAGCAGAATAAGAAAGACAAGAAGAAAATCAGCCTTCACTGGACAAAGCAAGAATGGCAGTACTTTCAGCAGTGCCTCATCATCACACTATTCGATGCAAGGGTGTGGTACTAGGATGAAGAGCTTCAGTATTGGTAGATAGAGGAGCCACACATAACTTCATTTATGTAGAAATGGTGGAGATAAGGAAGATACCTATTGAACCATTCGATGGCTTCACAGTTGTCATTCCAGGACACAACACAATGTAGTACAAAACATGGGTTCCCAAGCTGCAAGTCACCGTAGGTAACTATACTTTTGTTGATAGCTTTTATGTGGTTGATGTTACTTATACTAATGTGGTTTTGGGAGTGCAATGGATGTACTTTATAGGGGAGCATACAGTAAACTATCAAATTCTTGAGATGAAATTTCAAGATTCGAAAGGTGTACTAAGGGTTGTGAGAGGGAAACACACTTATCCAAATCAAATAGTGACTTTCAATAGTATGATATATATATTGAGGCATGGGGTCATAGAATGGGCTGTTGAATGTCATATCGCATCTCCCAAGCAAAACATAAAGGTTTTTGAACACCCAAAGGAGATAGAAAACTATTGCAAAAGTATGAAAAAGTTTTTAGAGATCTTCCACATGGTAGACCACCTAATAGGGGGGTTGAGCACAACATTTTTGGAGGAGGGTACTTCACCCATTCAAATACCACCTTATAGGCATCCCAAAAAATTCAGATATGAAACTAAAAAGGCTATTCAAGAACTCATGTAGTTGGGAATCATTAGAACAAGCTCTAGCCCTTATGCTTCTTTAGTTTTGCTGGTAAAGAAGAGAGATGGAACCTTGAGGATGTGCATAGAATTTAGAACCTTGAACAAGAAGACAATCAAGAATAGGTATACTATTCCTAGTGTAGATGAGCTCATGGATGAGCTATTTGGGGCCAAATATTTTTCCAAAATTGAACTTAGATCAGGTTATCATCAAATTCGAATGAAGGAAGAAGATGTGCAAAAGACTGCTTTTAGTTGTCATTATGGCCGCTTTAAGTTTCTTGTTATGCCATTTGGATTAACTAATGTTCCAGCCACATTTGAAGCATGCATGAATAGGATATTTTGTAAGCAGCTTAGAAGGTTTGTTTGGTCTTCTTTTATGACATTCTCATTTACAATAAAACTTGGGAATAGCATTTGCAACATCTAGAGATTGTGTTGAAAACTTTGCAAGAACAGTCCTTGTTTGCTAAGATGTCTAAATGTGAATCTGGGATGAAGGAAGTATTTTATCTTAGGAACATTATTGGGCAAGGAGTGAAAGTACACATGGAAAAAATTAGGGTTATCTTAAAATGGCCATCACCAAAAGACATCACCGAATTGAGAGGCTTCATTGGAATATGCACCTACTATATAAAGTTTGCGAAAGGGTTCTCCAAGTTGACTTCTCCACTCACAGAATTGACTAAAAATGATGCTTTCAAGTGGGATGAAGAGGTTGAAAAGGCCTTCCAAAAGATGAAAGAGGTAATGAGTAGTTGTCCCATACTTGCATTGCCTGATTTTTCTAAGCCTTTTGTTGTTGAATGTGATGCTTTAGGTGGAGGAATAGGGGTTTTCCTAAAGCAAGGACAACACCCTATAGAATTTGAGAGAAGAGAGTTGTAGCCGCATGAAATATTTACTCCATCTATGACAAAGAAATGTTATCCATCATGCATGGATTGGCCAAGTTTCGACAATACTTGGTAGGAAACAAGTTTGTGGTGAAAACTGACAACAATAGTCTAAGGCACTTTCTCACCCAAAAGGATCTAAATGAAAGGAAACAAAAGTGGGTAAGCAAGATTCAAGCTTATGATTTTGATATTGTATATGTGAAAGGAAAGAATACCATTGTAGAAGATGCATTATCTTGAAGACCCTTTTTTTCTCTCATGGACATTGCCAAGGATTGGAAAAACATGCTACTAGTTGAATATGCCAAAGATAAATTTGCTTGTGATATATTAGATGGAATAAAAGGGGATGATAACTACAGTATTTTGAATGGGATGATATATTATAAGGGCAGAATTTATTTGGTTCAAGATTCAAAACTCAAACTTAAAAATTTTTGCAAGAAGCACATTATTCCCCACTAGCTGGCCATCCGGGGATCTTCAAAACTTATAGGAAATTAAGGAAAATATTTTTTTGGAAGGGGTTGAAGGAAGATGTTCAGAAATATGTGAATGAATGTAAGGTATGTTAGAAAAAGAAATCAGAACTTACATGCCCAACTGGCTTATTGCAACCATTGCCCATTCATGAGCAAAACTGGGACAGTATCTCAATGGACTTCATCACCGGTTTGGCAAAATATTTAGGTAAGGATTGCATATATGTGGGATTGTATTGGTTGAAAATTTTTTCTAATTTATTTGTTGTTACATCATCTTTTAGTGCTGCACAAGTGGCTGATATTTTTTTCAAAAAAATCTTCAGATTGCATGAGCTCCCCAAGAGCATTGTAAGTGATAGAGATAGTAGATTCATGGGTGCTTTTCGGAAAGAAATTTTTAGATTGTTGGGAACTTAGTTGACTCCAAGTATAAGCTATCATCCAAAAAATGATGGACAAATATAGAGGGTGAATCAATGGTTGGAAGGTTACCTAAGAAACTATGTGGGAGAGCAGCAAAAAGCATGGACAAAATGGCTACACTTGGGTGAGTTTTGCTACAACTCCACTTTTCATATGTCAATAGGGATGTCTCCTTTCAAAGAATTATATGGTTATGATGCACTTAAATTTGTTGAAATTATATTTGGTGATAGTAAAGCCCCAAAAGATAAAGATTGGGTGGAAGAGAGCCAAGAAATTTTAAATCTTTTGAAAGACATTTTGCAGGTTGCCCAAAATCAACAAAAACAATATGCATATAGACATAGAGAAGAAAGGACCTTTCAGGTTAATGATTTGGTATATTTGAGGTTGCATCCATATAAACAATCATCTCTCAAAAAGAATGGAAGAAAAGCTAAAACCAAGATACGATGGCCCATACAAGGTAGTTCAGAAGATTGGGGAGGTAGCATATGAATTAGAACATCCGGAAGCAAGTAAAATCCACAATGTATATCATGTTTCTTGTCTCAAGAAATCTCTTGGTCTGCAAATTGTCACTTCAGAAATACTCCCTCCCTTGGATGATGAAGGTCAGCTCATACTTATTCGGGAAAGCTTTTGAAGACAAGGGAAAGAAGATTGAGGAATAGAACTACCAAAGAATACTTCATACAATGGAAGGATCTACCAAGTGAAGATGCCACATGGGAAGAGGAGAAGATTTTGCAGCATGCAAATCTGAAATTGCTTGAGGACAAGCAATCTTGGGTGGGGAGGACTGTAATGTCCCCATTCAAATAATTGCATAGCAAGACAATCCCATCAATCCTACTAGTTCCATAGGTTGGATGGATACATTTGGAATTGTAATAAGGGATCTAAAAAATGATGTTTATACATTAGAAAAGTTCAAGTATTTAATAAAGAAGTTGAATAAATAAATTCAAGAGAAATTCTAGGTGGCAATTGGTTTTGAAGACATATGGAGGATGTGGGACCCACACTAACTTGATTTTTCAATGACACATGGCATCTCTCTCTTGCTATTTCGATTCCATGATAACGAAAAAATTCTTGGATGAGTTGGTAGGCTCATACACATATCATTTATCATCATAGGTCGAATTTGGATGGAATGTTAACCTCCATGGAAGAGGAAGAGTCAAACTAAAAGTTTGTGGACACTTGGGTTAGATTCCCTAGCTCTTATGACAACAATGATGAGGAATCTATGACACCTATGACAAATTGCAAACGTTATTGCTGACATATGACCAATATGACATGCTAGGCCCAAAAATAGGCTCCAAGAGGGAGCTCATGGGAGTTGGAAAAGCCAAAGAGACTCCTACTCGAATTTGGAGAAGGTGGAAGGTTGGGAACTTGGGAGACAAGTGGCATAATGTGGAATCTTTCGTAATGGGAAATCTATAGAAGATAATGGGAGGAATTCGAATCATAGGAGGCTAAGGTTGGTTATAAAATATATGAATCAAGCATGAGAAGGGATTTTGATCATTTTATAAATTTCATTTGTGAAGAGAGAGAGCTAGCGGAAACTAGTCTTCTTGCCTTAGCCAATTTAGAGGGTCAAAGATTCCCATCCAAGTTGGTGTGTGTAAATGCCATTCAAGTCTTTCATGGAGATTTCATGGAGTCATAAGTTACAGGTGCAAGATATATGGCAGCTCGTGGACACTTCAATATCAGATTGTTCTTTCATCTATTTCGCGTTTTTTCATCATATTCTTTCTCTATGGATTGAGGTGCACTTGGTGAGCTATTAACCTTTTTGGGGGAGCTTACTGTTGAATATTGTAACTTCTAAGAATATTATATTTGTACTTTATTATTCCAGAGATTTTTCATCCCTCCTAGGTAATTCTATTATGTATCCGGAGATGTTTATTCCTCTGATGAATTGTGGTAACTAGGGTTATTAGACCCACCATGTGGGGGTCGGCCTTGAGTTTATTATTTAGGGGTTATTAGACTTGACTAGGAGAGGCTGGCCCCATTAGGGATTTTGGTCAGTCAGGAATCAGTATAAGTAGAGGAGGAGAGCACCTAATTTGACACACTTGCTCAACCTAGAAAGTAGTGCACTTGTGTTTGAGAGGTCTGCATAGGAGGTAGAGAAGAAGGAGTTCAAGTCTTGGAGCACATCTTGTATTTTGGTTGATCATCTTATTGAGGAAAGCTTTGCTGGGTTTTCTACCCCACAAGGGTTTCCCAGGGTAATATTTTTGTCTATCTTGTGATTATGTTTCTTTCAGTGATCTTGCTAGTGAAATTAGAATAATCTTAACATGGTATCAGAGCTAGCCTGAATAGAACATCTTTCACAAGGTGAAATTATATTTCTCTCTCTCTCCCAAAATTAGGGTTTCTGCAAAAGTTAGTATTTTTTGATTCTGGTTGCATGGTTGAATAGCCATTCTAAAGATTTATCTTTTAAGCTTTGGATCAGGTTTTTGGTTAGGTAGAACTCTGGTAAAGTCAAACCCTAGTTTTACCAAAAGTGCAATAAACCAAAATTTCTGTTGCAGATCAGGAAAAGTTAAAAGGTAAAGTTTCCTACCCTATCATTTATCTCTTGGACTCCCCCAAGAGAAGATGGCTCCAAGCACTAAGATTGAAGACAAGCTTGAAGGTATAGAGAATTTTCGGGCATGAAAATACAGAATTGGTCTCATTCTTGAAGAGAATAATCTTTCTCAATATATCAAGGATGAAGTTGCAGAACCTAAAGGAGATGAAGCGAAAGAGAAGCATAGAAAGGATTTGGTTAGGGAAAAGAGAATCATTTAAAATTCTATTAAAGACCACTTGATTCCCCAAGTGGCATCCAAGAAGACTCCAAAGGAAATGTATGATTCCCTAGGAAGAATGTATGAAGGAAAGAACATCAATGGGAAGATGAATCTAACAACTCACTTGAAGAGTACCAATATGCACAAAGGAGAATCCATTCAAGACTACTTCTCACGAGTATCCCAAGTCAAGGAGCAACTAGATGTCATTGGTGATACTCTTGATAAAGATGAACTTGTGATGACTGCTCTAAATGGTCTCACTAGACCATGGGAGTCATTCATACAAACCATGTGTGCTAGAAAATAAAGTATGAAGTTTGATGTAGTATGGGAGGACTATGTTCAAGAAGAAGCTAGGGTAGCTAACAGAGAAGCCCTTCTTAAGGAGGATGACCAAGCCTTGTCTACACACACTAAGAGAAGGAAGAATCAACCTTACTTCAAGAAGGACAAGCACAAGGAGTCTCAATCTCCACAAAGATTTCAGAAGAAAGGAAAATAAAAGTTCTCTTCCTTCCAATGTTTCAACTGTCATTAAGGAGGACACATTTCTATATTTTTTCCTTCAATCAAGAAGAAAAATCTTCACTATAAAAGACATCAAGCACATCTTGCAGAAGATGATAGTGAAGAAGAAGAAGAAGAGGAAGTAAGGCCTCATAGGAAAAGATCCAAAAGAAATGAAGAAGAAGAAGAAAGGCCTCTCCCTAGGAAAAGATCTAGAAGGAATGAAGAAGAAGATGCATAAGAGTATGTTCTATTTTCTGCACTCTTTGGATCTATGTCTCCTGGAGAAGATACATGGCTCATTGATAGTGGTGCTTCAAAGCACATGACAGGTCAAAAGAAAACTCTCTCAAGACTTGAAGAAAAGTCTTCTCCACAAAAGGTATCTCTAGGAGATGATTATCAATATCCCATCAAGGGAATTGGTGAAGCAAACTACAAGCTTGATTCCGGAACACCCTTGAAGATGAAAGAAATTTTATATGTTCTAGGTTTGAAGAAGAACCCACTTTCTATCTCAGCACTAGATACGAAAGGATTTGGAATTGCATTTATTGAAGAAGAAGAAGGAGGTCTTTAGAAAGGAAAATCAATTGAAGATGCAATTGTCATTGGTGAAGAAGAAGGAGGTCTTTACAAACTCAAGGGTCACCCAAAAGCTTCCCTTGTCCATGAAACCACTAGCCCCAATGAACTATGGCATAGAAGGCTTGCTCACATTAACTACAAGGCCCTACCCTATGTAAGCAAGGTGGTCAAAGGATTACCAGACTTAAAGATTGACCATAATGGCTCATGCAAAGGATGTGAAAAAGGGAAGAATGTCAAGAACCCTTTTCCAAATAGTGAAACAAAGAATAAGAACATTTTGGATTTAATACACTCGGATGTATGTGGACCAATGCCCACCACATCCCTAAGTGGGTTTGAATACTATCTCTCTTTCATTGATGAATATTCAAGTAAGACTTGGATATACTTTCTAAAAGCTAAGAATGAAGTCTTTGGAAAATTCAAAGAGTTCAAGGCCCTAATAGAAAATCTCTCATAAAATAAAATCAAGATTCTCATAACAGATAATGGCGGAGAATATACTTCGAAGGAATTTGAAGATTTTTGTAAGGAAGCAGGAATCAAGAGGGAACTAACCACTCCTTACAATCCCCAACAAAATGGGGTTACTGAAAGAAAGAATAGAACTATCATGGAAGCTATAAAGACTATGATACATGACCAAGATCTACCCATGTATCTATGGGTTGAAGCAGCTAGGACAACAGTCTATGTACAAACTAGACTTTCCCATAGTGCTCTTGAATTCAAGACTCCAGAAGAAGTGTTCACAGGAAAGAAGCCTGAGGTAAGTCATCTCAAAATATTTGGATGTCCTGTGTACATTCACATTCCAAAAGAAAAGAGAACCAAGTTGGATCCCTCTGGTAAGAAGGGAATATTTGTTGGATATTGTGAATCATCCAAATCTTTCAGAATTTACATACCTGGTTTTCATCATATGGAAATAAGTAGAGATGTAACATTTGATGAAGAAGTAGCTCTCAAGAAATCTAAGAAGTACCAACTTGAAGAAATCTATGAAGAAGATACACCTCCTAGAATCATAGAATCCGTGCCCATCCCTGAAGATGATACACTAGAGGATCATGACATGTTGGAACCACAAGAACCCCTAATTACAAACTTATCTAAGAAAATAAGGCCAGCATGGGCTAGAGACATTATTCAAGGAGCTGAAAAATATGGAGCTCCTAAAGGCTCCAATAGACAAAGAAAGAAACCAAAGCTAGTATCCAACTATGTGGCCTTGATGTGTGATCTTGTGGATCAACAACCTACTAGCTATGAAGAGGAAGCTCAAAAGAAAGAGTGGGTATAAGTAATGACAGAATAATATCATTCAATAATGAAAAATGATGTTTGGGATATAGTTCCCAAACCAAAAGATAAAAGTGTGGTTTCTTCCAAATGGATATTCAAAATAAAACATGTTGCAGATGGTAGTATTGAAAAATATAAGGCAAGATTTGTAGCCAGAGGATTCTCTCAAAAGGAGGGAATTGACTATGAAGAAACATTTGCACCCGTTGCTAGGTACACTTCAATTAGAATTGTCATGGCACTTGCATCTATGACGAAGTGGAAATTACACCAAATGGATGTTAAGACAGCCTTCCTGAATGGTGTAATTGAAGAAGAAGTGTACATAGAACAACTTCAAGGATTTGAGGTTAAAGATGGAATAACACATGTATGGAAGCTGAAAAGGGATTTGTATGGATTAAAGCAAGTTCCCAAAGATTGGTATGGAAGGATTGACAGTTTCTTAACAAGCATGGGCTTTACCAAGAGTAAAGTTGATCCAAATCTTTACCTCAAGATCATGGATGATGAACCTGTTATATTACTCTTGTATGTAGATGATCTATTTCTAACATGAAATGAGAATCAAATTGTCGAATGTAAGAATAAGCTTTCTGCATAATTCGAGATGAAAGATCTCGGATTAATGCATTACTTCTTAGGTCTAAAAGTATGCCAAGAACCAAAAGGAATCTTTTTAAATCAAGGTAAGTATGTTGTAGGGATTCTGAAAAGATTTGATATGTTGGAGTGTAAAGCCATGGCCACTCCCATGGACTCCAACTTGAAGTTATTAGTTAATGACTCATCATAATTAGTGGATGTAACTCTATATAGACAAATCATTAGGTCATTGATGTATTTAACAAATACCAAACAAGATATATGCTTTGTTGTAAATACCATGATTCAATATCTAGTAGAACCTAGAAAGGTTCACTTAATAGCTGCAAAGCATGTAATGAGGTATCTAAAGGGTACATTAGATTTTGGTCTATATTATCTTGGAAATCATGAACTCAGATTACATGGTTACTCAGATTCTAATTGGGCAAGAAGTGTTTCAAACAGAAAGAGTACATCAGGTGGATGTTATGGTCTTGGATCTGCAATGATCTCATGGTTAAGCAAGAAACAATCTACTGTGGCTCTCAGTACTGCCGAAGCAGAATATATAGCTGCCTGCTCTGCTGGTTGTGAAGCAGTATGGCTTCGGAAATTATTATCTGGAGTGTTTTAGAAATGTATCCTATTGTGATCATGTGTGACAACCAAAGTTGTATTAAGATGACAGAAAATCCATTTTTCCACGATAAGTCGAAACACATAGAGATCCGATATTTCTACATTCGAGATATGGTGTAGAGAGGAGCTATTAAGCTCGAGTATGTGAGCAATGAGGAACATATTGCTGATATATTGACCAAACCTCTGTCTTGAGTAAAATTTGAATATTTCCGAGACAAGCTTGGTGTAGTTCAAAAGGACCCTCCTCGAAAGGGGGAGTGATATAGTCACTTATGATGAGATTGCCCTTATCGACAACCAGGTCGATGATGAGGATACCTATTTACTACACCTAAATATTTATGTATGCTTAGATTACTTAGATTTAGGAAAATTATACTTATAATACTTAAAATACTTATTTTTATATATATTGATGTATTGATGAGGATACATGCTTTGATGATATATGTACTTGTATTGATGAGGATACTTGTTTTGATGATATATGTATTGATGAGGATACATGCTTTGATGATATATGTATTGATGAGAATACATGCTTTAATTATGATGATATATGTTCTTATATTGATGTATTGATGAGGATACCTATGTGTACATGTATTGATGAGGATACTTGTTTTTACTTTGATGTATTGATGAGGATACATATGTATACATGTATTGATGAGGATACTTGTTTTTTATTGATGTATTGACGAGGATACATATGTATACATGTATTGATGAGGATACTTGTTTTTTATTGATGTATTGATGAGGATACATATGTATACATGTATTGATGAGGATATAGTGGGGATTGGATCATCCCTGGACTTCGGTCCTAAAGTGATCCATAGACATATGTCTCCGAGAATGAAGTCCTTAGTGGAAAAGTGGGGATTGGATCATCCCTGGACTTCAGTCCTAAAGTGAGCCATAGACATATGTCTCTGAGAATGAATTCCTTAGTGGACAAGTGGGGATTGTATCATCCCCGAACTTTGGTCCCTTGAATTGATCCGTAGACGTATGGTCTTCAAGAATGAACTCCTTGATAGACATGTGGGGATTAAGTCATCGTTGGACATAGTCCTAAATGGATGGTGGGAATTAAATCATCCTTGGACATAGTCCTAAATGTACGGCGGGGATTAAGTCATCCTTGGACATAGTCCTAAATGTACGGTGGGGATTAAGTCATCCTTGGACATAGTCCTAAATGGATGGTGGGGATTAAGTCATCCTTGGACATAGTCCTAGATGTACGGTGGGGATTAAGTCATCCTTGGACATAGTCCTAAATGTACGGCGGGGATTAAGTCGTCCTTGGACATAGTCCTAAATGTACGGTGGGGATTAAGTCGTCCTTGGACATAGTCCTAAATTTATGGTGGGGATTAAGTCATCCTTGGACATAGTCCTAAATGTACGGTGGAGATTAAGTCATCCTTGGACATAGTCCTAAATGTACAGTGGGGATTAAGTCATCCTTGGACATAGTCCTAAATGTACGGTGGGGATTAAATTATCCTTGGACATAGTCCTAAATGAATGGTTTGGATTGTATCATCCATGGACCTATGTCCTAAAGAGATCAGGATTGATCATCCTGTAAGATGATCGTGTGATGACGATGCTGATGATCGTGTGATGATGATGCTGATGATAGTGTGATGACGATGTCGATGATCATGTGATGATGATGTTGATGATTATGTGATGACGATGCTGATGATCATGTGATGACGATTTTGATGATCGTGTGATGACGATGTTTATCGTGTGATGACAATGCTGATGATCGTGCGATGACGATGCTGATGATCGTGTGATGACGATGCTAGTGATCGTGTGATGACAATGCTGATGATCGTTTGATGACGATGCTGATGATCATGTGATGACGATGCTGATGATTGTGTGATGACGATGCTGGTAGGGTGATGATGATGTTGATGATCATGTGATGACGATGACGATGATGTTGATGTTCGAGTAAGTGGTTGAGTTACTAATGATGATGTATTGAAGAAAGGTTCTGATGATTTACAGATGTATCATGTATGATGTAGTCAATGACTCCTTGCTCCTGCAGATGTTGTTATAATATCCTTTTCGTTAAGGGGGAGTGTTGAATATTGTAACTTCTAAGAATATTATATTTGTACTTTACTATTCCAGAGATGTTTCATCTCTCTGAGGGATTTATATTATGTATCTGGAGATGTTTATTCCTCCGATGAATTGTGGTAACTAGGGTTATTAGACCCACCATGTGGGGGTTGGCCCTGAGTTTATTATTTAGGGGTTATTAGACTTCACTTGGAGAGGTCGGCCCCATTAGGGATTTTGGTCAGTCAGGAATTAGTATAAGTAGAGGAGGAGAGCTCCACATTTGACACACTTGCTCAACTCAAAAAGTAGTGCACTTGTGTTTGAGAGGTCTGCATAGGAGGTAGAGAAGAAGAAGGTCAAATCTTGGAGCACATATTTTATTTTGGTTGATCATCTTATTGAGGAAATCTTTGCTGGTTTTTCTACCCCAGATGGGTTTCCCAGGGTAATATCTTTGTCTATCTTGTGATTATGTTTCTTTCAGTGATCTTGCTAGTCAAATTAGAATAATATTAACACTTCCATTTCCCCATTATTTGTTAATATGATATAAATTATCTATATTTACTATCATGAAGAGTCTCAGGTGGAGAGCAAAAGTGGATTTATGTAAATCTGATTGTTAATGAGAAAATAGTACCATTTCCAGACTATCTTGATGTATGACAATGAAATGTTCTTATCTTTGAATGAATCAGTGAGCCATGGATGTTAAAATGATGTATGGAATATTAATGATTCATTATAAGAGTTTCATGTTCATTATCTAAGCATTTGAAGTCATTGTGTCAAGTTTCATTGCATTTGGAGAAGATTTGATGCCATTTCCCCCAAGATTGAACTAGTGATTTTGTAGCTGTTTGGGAGAGGGTTATAAAAGACTTAAAAAATTTAATAATGGTGCAAATGATACCTTAATATTTTACCTTAGACATCCCCTACCTCTGTTTAGAAATTTGAGTGGTTTTGGAAGCATTTGGAAATCCATTTTCAGCATTTACACTGGGGGGATTCGAACCTCAAATTGCTAGTTAAATACCATACTTTGTCCAGAATATTAAAGGGGTTTTCATAAGTCTTTTGGTGGTCCTATATAATACCTGAAAACCATAATCAAGTCCTAACATCATTCATATACCTTCTCAGAATATTTGGGAGCATTTGGAGCAAATTGGGGACCTAGACATCAAAACTAGTCAAAGGTCAAACTAGGGAAAAAAGAGAAAAAATTGCCATTTTAACAAGAATATTAAAAAGGGACATTACACAAACCACCTCGAGGTGGAGGGGTATTGAGGGGAAAATTTCACAAGGGTGAGCAATCCTCCCAACTATCCTTTTAGGTTTCATGAAGAAAATAGTGTTAGATGTGGGTTAAGTGTTCCATACATCAAATAGAAAAGAAAAACTCAAATAAACAACTAAAAGTGAAATATTGGCAAGTGCTAAATAAAATAAACCAAAGAGGGAGAATTTACTTAAACCAAATGGTATTTTCCCAATGGTATTAAAACTTGTTACAATGGTATCATTCAGGAGAATGAGGCTCAATGGAAGCCAACAAACTCCCTTAGGGAAGGTCCTTTATGTCCTCTCAAGTTCTTGATAACCAACTTGGAAAAATGGAGAAAAACTCTTGCTTCTTGAGGAATAAGACATGGGAGATTTGCATGCCAAATGATGGTAAGAAATGGATTGAAATATTTACACCAATTCTCGCATCATAACTTTTCTCTAGATTTCTCTCTAATGAATGCATGACCATGGCTTCCTTATATAGGAAAAATGGAGGTCGTGAAACATCTAGTTCTCAATGTGAATGCTCAAACTCATGAAGTGGTCCTCCAAATACAAGAAGGATGCTATTGAATGCTCCCAAGCATGTGAAGAGTCCAATTCATATTTTAGGAGCCAAGAATGTTGTTCTAATCCTTGAATGCACTACGAAGGAAAGGTGATCATGCCATTGGTACAACTGCATGGGATTTTAAGCATAAGTCACACTAAACAATGCGGGTTTTGAAACAAAAGTCCCATGATTGCCTATAATTAATGTCTTTATCATTCTAAGGTTCAATTCTCATTTTGAATTTAATGAGGATGTTTTTATTGAGCTGAACGTTGTATGGTAATGATTTCCTTCTACAATATTAACCAAAATGTCACATGTGTGCAAGATTTAGGCATTAACAAATATCCCCCTAATGTATGAGGTTAGGAAGGTACTCTATGGCCAAAATGAATCATCATTTATTTCTCCTATCGGGCGGTGTTGTCTCCAGATATGCACCTCAGGAAAGGTTTAGTGTGGAAAAAATATTCAAGTCACTAGGTGTATCTGTGGGGACAAGCTTCGAGTTGAGATACTTTCACTCAACACTCAACTCCTCCATCTAATCCAACTTCTAGCGAAGCCAAGGGGGGTGGTCCCTATGAAAATAAAACTAAGTTGTTTACACTAAGTTATGGAATGATATTTGTTCTAGGAGTTTGAAGAAGAATTAATACTAAACCAGAGATTGCAAACATAAATTAGATCAACGACATGAAATAGATACATCGATCTAACACATGAAATTACTTTAATTGAAAATGTGTGATTGTTATAGTTTATACCAGTGCCAGATGGAGTCACAAAGACTATCAGAGTGTTGTTGTGTCGTAAACGTGTTGCGTTGGTATCGCTAGTCAGTTCTAATTGATTATTAGATGCATGGAATAGGTAGTGGGTTAGTTCTTGGTTTGGCCCGAAGGAAGTTTAGATCTCTGAACTGAGTACTTATTGCAACAGTATCAAGTGTCCAACGAGGAAAGGCATAACTTGCTTAAAGCATCCCCCTGACTCTATGATATGTTCAATGTGACCTCCCAAGTTCTTTGAAAAACACTACTTTCGGATTTCCCTATTAATATAGTCACTTAACTCCCTTTCTGATGTTAGATAAAATAGTCAGATGAACTGAATGGATCTAGAGCATATGGGGAGGCTAAGCCTTAGTTCATTTTAGCAAAGTAAATTGAAATTTACTATTAATAGGCTGAGAATCTATTTTCACCTATCGGGGACAAACCATTTTAGTGTACTTCGGGAATATATATCCCAATTATGTTAAGATTGTACAACAAATATTGTAAAAATGTAAATTTATTAATGACTGAGGATCTCTTTTCGCTTTTGGTACTTTGGGAATGCACAACCAGATTTAATCTTGTATGTTTGTTAATTGCAAAGTAAAGTACAAGATTGTGAAAAAAAGACAAATGTGAAATTGAAAGTGTTTTCTAATTAATACACTATGAGTCTATTTTCCCTTGCGGTACTTTGGGAGAGCATAGTGGGTTAGTATTTCATTTACAAAAAATAAACGAATCAAATAAAAGTAAAACAATTAATATACTCTGACAAGCTAAAAAATGAAAAAACTAAATTAAGAAAATCCAAACACACCAAACTGATGCAGACCCGCCTGGGGGAATGGGGGGATTTGTGGACGATGGGTAGCCCACTTGCTTTTATTATTTGAAATTACAATATTATCAAGTGGATTCCTCTGGTCCTTATAATTCTAGATCCAAAGGATTTACAAGTTTTACAAATGGAAACAAGATCAAGGCTTGTTGCTCTGGGAGACCCTGGATAGCTTAAATCTCATAATTCTTGGCAGCACCTCCTCTTGCTTGTTCGTTAGAAAAACAAAACCAGCCACCTGTAATGCACCAAATGTGCCAAATAAGCATTAAAAGCATAAAATATTTAAGTACTTGAAAGATGGAAAAATAATCCTAAGTACTTATAAGACTAGATCTACTCAAAACTAAGCTTTAAAACCTTAGATTTAGTAACATGCTCAAATAAATCAGCCTTTAGATATTCTTGTTAAAAGAAACTAATTTAATCAAGCATGTGCATAATCGTAACCAAGATATATATTGAATAAGAGTGAAGGGGGGGGGGGAGAGAGAGAGAGAGAGAGAGAGAGATAAGTAATACTAGAAGCCTGTGAATGTTTGAGCTGTGGAGCCTATTGGAGGAAAGCGGAGGAACTATGCTCTTCAAAAATGATTGAAAGTTGGAGGAGTCAAACTAGATCAATGAACCGTTCGAGCTAGGTACATGCATCAACTTATAAAATCTTGCATACAAATGGTTAAAGAAATTATCGGTGCTGCATACAATGGAAACTTAGAAAGCATGGAAATCAAACTAGAATGCACATGCCCATCTAAGAGATCTAAAGCAAACAAAAGAGAATACTCAAACAATAAATTCTCTTACCTACAAGGAGATAGCTCCCCTTCAAAGGCCAACACTAAACCAAATAGATACAAGAAACTAAATAAATATAGATTACCTCAAAAGCCATGCAATATCCATCCACACACAATGATGCATGACACTAGAGATTTGCCTCCAAATCCTTCTATTGTTCTGTAAAATATTACAATAGTACAAATACAAACCTCAATAACCTTTCGGTCCTCTCTGACCATTGATAATGAACAATTGGATTGTTCAAGTCTTCAATGTTTCACTTGGAATCCACTAAGTGCAATTTTAGTGGATAAAAGACTGTAAGTTATAAAGTGTTGAGATTAAAGGACCTATCTATAGAGAGGATGTTGGTGATGATTTTTTAAGTGAGTGACTGATCGATAACAAAAAATAGTGGTTGTTTATACAAATGAAACATGCATCCTTGTTCTCATGAAAACTTGTCAAACTATATTACAATAAGAGGAGATTGAGGGGTCAACTCTATAAACCATTGATACATGGATGAAGGCAGATTCGATCCATATCTCAGTAAATAGGTCTTAGAATGTTGATTAAATTGTTCATGCCGAAGAAGCACAACTGTTGATGATCGTGAGAAACCCATGAGTGCGGGGGACCTAAATAATGATGAAGATACCAAGTGGGTGACTTCCTTATGTCAGATGATAAACTATTGTTATAAATGTGAACATTTCTATCATCATAATGTGCTACTCCCCCTGATGCAATGAACTTGTTGGTGTTAAACATAGGGTAGATCAGTGAGTTAGAGAGCACTGATGACTCTCTTTACTCAGTTAGAGGTGATCCCTTATTTTGATTAGAAGGGAACCCAACGTACAATCATAACTACTTTAACATCTCATTCGTGCAAGATGGGTGCATGTCATCTACCACAACAAGAGTGGCATTTAGGATTACATTGAGAGCCTCTTCTGATGGTAAGGGTGAAATGTCATCGTAAGTGGATGGGATTAACGATGAGGATATGTCAAGGATATCAACATGGTTGGTTGTATCATGCGTAGGAGGTAATATCTCTTCCTGAGAAAAATATGGTGGGTTTTTCGGCGTGGAGTAGAGTTATCAAGTAGCTGCATCCATTCTAGGCATTCAACTCTTTTTGTGTGCAAAATGGGGAACTAAAAGAAGTAATGATTTAACAATCCACATGATCGACATGGAAGGATTGTGTGTGATCAAATTATTTTATGTATAGGGCTTGGGGGGTGGAAGGTTTGACTGGGTGGAACCATGCCTATGTCAATCGAAATCATGTGATTATGGTGTCCACATATCGAGAACCCGTCGTAATTTGTTATTCACCTTTGATGTTGTGATAAAGATGATAGAGGAGGTCTCATGAGAGACTGAATGAGATATATCAACAATGAGGTGTATGGGGGAAATTGTTTCAAGTGCATCCATAAATTGAGGGATTTCGGGACAGTTATGTGCATAGTGACCAAATTGTGAACAAATTGTGCACTCATGATTAGTGCACAATAGGGTAATTTTTAAGGACGAAAATTTTCCATTTGGCTATTTTTGGGGCTTTTTTACAAAAATAAATTCGCTATTTGGTTATTTTTACTCTCTAATATCGCCTATATTTACATAAAATATATTTTTTATTGTAATATTCGCCAAAATTTACAAATTTCAGTACGAAATTGTATGCTTCATATTTAATATTCACCCACCTATCTATATTTACGAATTTTTCAACCAAAATAATTGCCTAGAATACTATACTTAGGTATACTATTAGAATCCTTAAAAAATACACTGGTGCACAACATTTTGTTCTTTGGTTTGGAGGTGGAAATAGAAGGGATAGCTATAATTCACCATGTTAAAGAACTAGTTGCTTGGGTAGCACTTACGGGCATGTTTAGTAAATTCCTAATATCTAGCAATGTTAGGAAAAGGTTTGTTATGTGCCTTGATTTACCACATAGATCACATGGTTGATTGACTCTGGGGGTATGGGGGTTAATTATCACAACTAGGGATTTAACCTTTGGTTTCTTGAGGCTCCCATTGTTGGGATTGTGTGTGATCGGTAATGGCGTTGTCATAAGTGGGACGGATTCCGGGATTGCTATGGATGGTATGCCTATAGGTGAAACCATAGGGAAATTGAAATGGTAATATGTCTTTGGTATTATTTCAAGGTATGGTGGTGTTAAATACCAAATAGGAATTCCCAAATTGATCCCAGGAAATGTGAGTGTAGCCATAACCAAGGTTCCTTGTACTCTTGAGGGGGTGAACAAGAAAGGGATTTGAACCACTAGTTGTACTAAAGGATATGTGGGGATGGTTGTTTCTTCAGTGTGGCGATTCTTTTCAGATTCTAATATTGGTGTAGAGGTGTCTTGTGTCCTGTATTCTAATGTGCAGATAGGACACATGAGGTCATATGTGGGGAATTATATAACTAGTGGAATCTATCCTATGTCGACATTAATAATGGAATTGAGTGCTTGATGGGTTGATCCAGGATTCATCATCAAATTATTCTTTTCTAAAAATCTCTTATCAAATATAATGGTTTCTTGAAGACTGTAAAATTCAAGGCAATGAAAGATGATTTTGGAAGAGGTAGGAGGGTTCATTCAAGCCTTCCTTATCTTGAGCTAAGAAGTGGAAGGCTTGAATGCTGAGAGACGAGGAAATTAAACCTACAAAATTTCTATCATTTGATCCATAAATGAGATCGGAGGTGAGGTTCAGAGAGCCTCACCTCTCAGAATAACAACTTAAATTAATTAACCAAGAAAAAAATCAGAAAACTACACACAATAATAAGTCCCAATGTAGGATGCCAGAAATCATTGAATGCTTTATTGAGAAGGAATAAAGCCTTTATATAGCATTATTACAATGTGCCTTGGGGCCATACCATGGGCCAAAACCATGGGATTCCAAATACCATGGATGGGTGTATTCTAAATTGATTATAGAATCGCTTCGAAGAATCCAAAACCATGGTTAGGAGAGGGCGACGTCTCCATTTAATGTTTTTATGATGAATACATCCGAATTTATACCATATTCCCCCTAAAATTTGGATCACCTAGATTGGTAAACATAAATTGTGTGCCAAAACATTGTGACATACATGAATTAGTTGGGATGTGTTTGGATAAGTTTAAATCCAAGCAAATTTTATTAATTTGGATAGAGAAGGAAGGGCATAGACATTTCTCACCCTACATTTAATCTCCCAGATCCCACAAGGATTTTGAATATGTTTAAGGTTCATATGTTTTTTAACTCTCATGTTGTTGGGTTCCCTATTTTAAAAAGTGGTTGGTGCAACCAAAATTTGAGGCCAAGAAATCATGAGGATATTATTGATTTGGTTGACCCATCTAGAGAGGTGGTGTCGTTAGTTAGATAAGAGTCCATTGCCTCCATGTACAACTATGTGGTTTTCATCATTTACCACACATATATTAAAAGGGGGATAGCTTCATTTGGGTTGATATGATTTCACACCAATTGATTGAATATCAAAATATCCTGAAATTCATGTATGTCTTCCGACTTAATATTTGACCAAGTTTTTAGTATGAATTTAAAAAGAAATCTTGTAAAACTAGGTGTGGATTTGAGTATGGAGCACATTTATTTTGTGTACCCTTTGTTCTAGAAGTATATATATCACCATCATTTTTATGAAATTCAAGATTGTTTCATTGAGGAGATAAACCATATTATTTTGGGAAGAGAACTTGATTCCTTGACACTTAAGGCAAGGAATTTCTTAATAGGGAAATGACTGTTTTTTGAAGAAGGGGATTTTTCCTATAGGATGCATGGATTTAAAGGAAGACCATTCTACCTTCATAATTTTGACTATGATCATTTATTATTTTATTTTCCTTAAAAAATCATTTTTTTACTAGATAGAACAAAATTATATTCCTCGTCTGCTTAAGAGCATGTCTTAGAATCCTTCACTAGGATCCCTAGATTTAGAAAAATCATTCAATCCGAATGGAATTATACCTCCCAAAAAAATAGACATAAACACAATCCCAAACATCATAAGGTTCCATGCCTCATTAAATAATCTACATCTCCATACATATCCCATGAACCAATCTAAATTTTGTCTTAAAGCAATTCAACAAATGTCTAAGCTCATATGAGAGCACAAAATTATATAAAATATACTCAACAAATGTCTAAGCTCGTATGAGAGCAAAAAATTATATAAAATATCCAACATATATACAATAAAATATCTCTGTAGATGTCTATAAAAATTTCAAAGAGTCACAAAAGAACACCATATGAGAAAAATAAAAAAATGTGAACATAATTCAAGGATTGTGCATTGTCAATTTCACAAATCTGCCAATGACTAATGGATAATGAAAAGGCAGTAGTGGAGATCCCATTATCAAACTCATTCCTCCCCAGACATGTTGAACATAAATTTGACTAAAAAAATCTTAAACAATAAAATGTATAGTATTGATCCCCCTCATCCAATTGATAATTACCATAAAATAATCAAAATTTTACAATCGTTGAACAACTTTTTCAACCATAAGCATGAGAACTAACTTCAAATCCATCAGTTCTACAAAACTATTGTTCTGCTTCGTAATCCAACCTTAAAATTTAAACAATGTATGTCCTTAAGTATAAGACACCACCTACCCCACTAACTTGGGGATCAACCTAGAGTAGCACTATCAAAGAAATCCCAAACACCCAATTTATCCACGTTTTCCACTATAATTTGAGTAAAAGGGTTTGGAATTTTTGTTTACTTAAATAAATTAAGTGTATTTAGTCCTTAATTAACACACTGATTAATTGTTTGAATATTCCATTTCCAACTGCAGGATTCTTTAACCCTTGCAAAATTTTTGAAATAGTTTGAAATGCTTCTTTCAACGAGTTTGGAAGCTATTACCATGTAGGAATTTGTTTAGCTTTGAAAATAAATGTTGGAAAATGGTCATGCTCTAAAATGATCATATGTAACTCAAATTTTAATGAAATTGATAGGAATAAGTCTTCAAGGAAAAAATATCAATAATTCCAACTGTACAAGACCTGAAACACCCTTGAAATTAGTTGTAGTATTGTCTTTCATAACAGTTCTTCTCCTTCAAAGACTTGTAGTTCTGTTGATTCTGACTTGCTTCCACTCCAACTTGATATAGTAGAATTTAAAAAAAAAATATGTTTCCCCTTGTTTCAAGTAGCCATTGCTAGAATGAGCAATCATTAATATACTGTAATAAGCATACAATGCAAATGCATTCAAGGAGACATCAACCATATTGTAAAAAAAATCACCTTTATCTCAACACATGTTGCACTCCTGAATTTGGATGATGTGGTCGCATGATAATTAACCCTTAAAGAGACTTCATGCTGTCTGCTTCAACTAAACATGAATCTAAAACATAACATATCCAATCTATGGCTATCCAGACATTGTTGGTGCTCAAAATTTAAATCTCCTTAGCTTCAAAAAAATTTGAAGACTAACATCAGAATACATTTGCACTGCAAAAACTCGTGTATCCATTCAAGCCACCCAAGTTTGAAAAGACATCACCCATCTCTATTTGGCCAAATACATGAGTCATAATTACCTTATTGGTAATCTTAGCTCCCACAATTGCGATAGAATCCCCTTCCATTCCTCCCATATGCATCATCCATATACATAGCAACAATTTCTCTCCAGCCATAAGAATCCACAAAAGCTGCAATTGCTACCATATGCGAAACATTATTGTAGGTTACACGGATAAAGGGTATTGATATGATATCAAAGTTGTTAGTGTTACATTTATGATGCATCCAACCTCGGTTGAGATAAGATCACATTGGAAGCCATATCACTTGGCTAGTTTTAGCAAGTGGCATGGCCTCTCCATTAGTATAAATGGAGACACTTCCTCATGTATTCATCAACTCAGATTAATAGATCATTTAGTTTTTCTCTCCTGTATAATGGTTTGATCTTGTAGCTCTTGGTAAACCCATTTTTTTCACATGGTATTAGAGTTATTCAGCAAGACCCTTCTCGTTGTTTAAATTTTTTGTGAGAGTATTGTTTGTATGTGATCTTCTGAGGTGGTTCAAGCGATCTGATTTGAACCTTCAGTGACTCTTTCCTTTGTTACAACCTTTGCTACGGTTTTTCCTGGTATGGGCACTCCTGGAAAGTTTTAATATAGATATGGCACTGGGTTTGGATATCTTGTGACCTGTGTGAATAAGCTATCTAGTATCATCATCTAATCTACAGATCGGTGCTACCATTTGTGAAGCATTGGATTTTGTGGGCACTAGAGAAATATGTGTATGACCTCTTTACACACCCATCTTTCTCTATCTTTTATAGTAAATCCTGTGGGGAGATTCAAACATCGTGGGGGACTTAAATCAGAGTTTTTGATCATGGGTGATTAGCCACTATTTTTTTCTCCTTTCCTAGATCTAGAGGTGTGTGTTTGACCAGCTGTCTGGCTCGGATATAAGAAATTTGTTGCAGTCCTACAATTGCAAGATGTGTTGCTCATTGGATGGGTGAGTAGACAAAGAAGTTAGCCCCTCCATCTTCTACATGATACTAGACACTCAAATTTCATGTGATCCAAGGAGCATTGTTTGAGGATTTTTTTTTTCTTCTAGGCAAGGTAGCTTGCAGCTTTTGGCCAGGATCTGAAAATTTTGTTGCAGCATTGTCACCTGGACCTCTAAACCCATGTGGTATTCTTAAGCACACCTGCATGTTTCATTTACTACAACAAATTACTACATCTTCTATGCAGATCTGGCCTCCCAATGCTTATGTTTTGCACCTACATGTTTCAGTTACTACATCTTTTGCGTAGATCTTGTATGTACAGCAGGTTGTGCTCTTGTTTTATTTGCCTGAAAATTATCCTTTTTTTTCAGTTTTCAGTTGTATGTATTGATAATATGGCAGAGTCGAGGCCTATTGACCTCCTCATTCTCTATAATTACCACACTTGGAAGCTAAATATGCAACAACTGTTGCAATCAAAAGGAATATGGAAGATGTTGGCTGAGGAGCAACAAACATTCACCAAAGAGATGGAAAGATTTTCCTATCGAAATAAGCTAGATGAGGAAATGGGTTTGATCGGGCTTCATGTTTTTGATAGCCTATTGTTTCACCTTGATGGTTGCAAAACACCAAAGCTAAGATGGGACAAATTGGCCTCCTTATTTGGGAAAGTCAATGAATCTTGGGCTTTGGAATTAGAGATGAAGTTGTCATCTCTTATACCTGATGAACATGCTTCTATTGAAGACTATCTTACCAAATTCAGGTCAGTAGTTGTACAACTGAAAGCACATGGCAAGACTAAAACAGATAGTGAATGCATCTTCCTGATTCTATCCAAGATGAAGGGGTCGTATCAGGTATTTTGTTCCTCATTTTATTATATAATGGATGCACTTGATGACAATTTTCAAATGCCTACTTTTGAGTTATTTTGTGAATGTCTAACAAGAGAACAATCTAAGCTTCAGTAGCTAGATGCACTTTCTAGCTCTCAAGCACTTGTAGCACATACCTCAAAAGGTAAATCCAAAGCTCGTTCTCAAAAGAAGAAGAATTCTGCTCAAGATAGTGATCCTCCCTCCAAGTCTCAACAGAAAACAAAGTCTTCTCTACCCACTTCTAAGTCAAATAGGTCTTCCTCCAAGACATGGAAGAAGAGATCAAATGAAACTTGCAGCTTTTGTGGAAAAGAAGGGCATTTAGAATCCAAGTGCTTCCAGAAACTTGAAGCATTGAATGAATCTATGAAGAAGCATAATATTATAGTGTCCAAACCCTCTTCATCAAATCAAGGGCTTTCCTTATTAGCTCGAGCTTCACATGCATCCTCTGACAATTGGATATTTGACTCAGGAGCATATCATCATATGACGCATTCTAATTAGTTGCTTCCATCTCCATCTAATTGTAGCATTTCCCAAATTTCCGTGGGAGATTCTTCATAGCTTGATGTTTAAGGATCAAGAACTGTGTAGTTAGATGATGGATGTATCAACAATGTTTTGCTTGTACCTGACATCTCTGCCAATTTGCTCTCCATTTATTAGATTTGCCATTCTGGTGATGAGAAAACAGTTACATTTTCTCCCAATGATGTGGTCATTCATGAACTACACGATGCAGAAAATGTTGTTGCATATTGACAGGATGATCATAGATCTCGCTTATACAAATTTTTTGGTTTCGAGTCTTCTTATGGTAAATATTTCATTGCTCATGCTGGTTCATTAAGAAGGCTTTGGCATGAAATATTTGGACACCTTAATTATAGGTATCTGCAGCAAATGAATTCACAAAAACTTGTTCCTGGGCTTCCTAAGGTTTCATGCACAGATGGAGTTTGTCTAGGATGTGTTCTTGGAAAACAAAATCAAGATCCCTTTCCGAAAGGGAAAGAATTGGGTGCTATTGCACCTCTTGAGTTGGTGCATAGTGATCTCATGATCTTTCCAACTTGTTATTTTTCAGGAGCTAAGTATGCACTCACCTTTATTGATGATTTCTCATGTCGATCTTGGGTGTACTTTCGTAAGTACAAAAGTGAATTCTTCGCCATTTTCAAGACTTTCAAGGCTTTTGTTGAGAAGCAATATTCTCATTCTATAAAGAATCTATGCACAAATAATGGGGGGAGTATGTCAATCAGGCATTGAAAGAATTTTGTAGATAACAATGTATTTTGCATCAGCACTCTGTTCCCTACAATCCTCAGCAGAATGGCATTGTTGAAAGAAAGAATAGGACATTGAAATAAATGGCAAATTGCATGAATCATTCCAAGAACATATCATCCTCCTTCTGGCCGAAGCAGTGAACTATGCAAATTACATTTAGAATTGGATGCCTCACAAAGCAATGTTACATATGACTCCAGAGGAAGCTTAAAGTCACGCCAAGCCCGATGTATTTATTTTCCGAGTATTTGGTTGTGCAACATGGGCACTCATTCCACATGAAAAACGCAAAGCTATATAGAAGAAGAGTCAACCACTCATTTTTGTTGGCTATTGTTAAGACATGAAAGAATATCGGTTATTTGATCCTGTCACTAAGGATGTCTTATTTCATAGGGATGTTCATTTTGATGAGCACTTCAAACATTCATCTAAACTTTCTCTCTCCATAGATTGCCATGTTGGTGATAATCATGATGACAGTTTGTTTTTTGAAGACCAAGAGGATGATGAGAATCCCCCTCTTGAAGATGGAAATCAACCAGAAGTACATCTACTTCCTGCAATTGAATAACCTACTCAAGAACAGGAAAGGAGAATCCTCCGTAAAAGAAAGGTGCCTAAGACATTTGGCTATGATGCATCTGATTTCAGTTATATTGCTCCTGCTCTCAGCAATAATAAGCCGGAAACAGTTGGTATATCCCTTATCAGTCATGCCATTTCACAAGATCCTCAAAAATTTCCAGATGCTGTTGGGATACTTGAATGGGAGGCTGCCATGATCGAGGAGTATTCTTCTTTGATGAAGAATCATACCTGGGATCTTGTTCCTCTTCCAACGGGACGAAAACTAGTTCGTTTCAAATGGGTTTATAGGACCAAGTATGTTGCAGATGGTTCTATTGACAAGTATAAGGAATGACTAGTAGCCAAGGTTTTTTCACAGGTCGAAGGTATTGATTACTCTAAGACTTTTGCCCCTGTTTCCAAGATGAACTCCATACACCTTGTGTTGTCTATTTCTGCCTCACAACACTGGTCAGTTTATCAGATAGATGTGAAGAGTGATTTTTTGCATGGAGATTTGCAGGAAGAGATCTACATGGAGTAACCTCCTAGTTTTTTGTAGGACTCTTTTCTAGTATGCAGGCTTCGACGTTCATTGTATGGTCTGAAAGAAGCTCCTTGAGCTTGGTATGAGAAGATGGATAGTTTTCTGATCTCTTTAGGATTCCAATGTTGTCATTCTAATCCTACTGTTTATACCAGAAGACAAAGCACTCATCTCTTGATTCTAGTTTTGTATGTGGATGACTTAATTGTCACAGAAAGTTCTTCATCCTTGATTCATAATGTTCAACACGCATTGATGGAACAATTTGATATGATCGATCTTGGCCTTTTGCACTATTTTCTTGGCCTACAGGTTCTTCAGTCTTCAGAAGCGATCTTCATTTTTCAGTAGAAGTATGAACTTGACCTACTTCAGAGATTTGGCATTTATGATTGTAAGTCAGCACCAACTCCTTTTTAGTCAGGCGTTACACTTACTACTAGCTTCTCATCACGTCATGTTCATCCATCCTTGTATTGACAATCGATTGGGATTTTGTTGTATTTGACTCATACAAGACCAGACATCTCCTTTGCAGTTGGTCTTGTATCTCGGTTCTATCAACATCCTCACAAGAGTCATTGGAAGGCAACTAAGCGCATTCTCAAGTATCTTCAAGGAACTTCCAAGTTCGACATTCAGTACATAGCTGGTTCTTCTTAGCTTGAGGGTCTCACTGATTCTGATTGGGCTGGCTCCATCGATGATCGGAAGTCCACATCAAGATTTGTCTACTGCATTGGTTATGCTCCTATTGCTTGGTCCTATAAGAAACAATCAGCAATTGTAATGTCTTCTGCTGAGGCTGAGTACTGTGCTGCATTTCTTGCTAGTCAAGAAGTCCTTTGGCTTCTACAGCTATTGATAGATTTTGGCGTTCCACAGGATCATCCTGCTACTCTTTGGTGTGATAACTAGAGTGCCATACATATCTCTCGCAACCCAGTTGATCATCAAAGGACCAAGCACATTGAGATCCACATGCACTTCATTCAATAGCTCATCCAGGATGGTGTTCTCAACATGGAGTACTTTCCTACTAAAGTGAAAGTGGCAGACATATCTACTAAACCTCTTGCATCTCCTCGGTTTCTTTAGCTCCATTCGATGCTCAGGATGAAGGAAGTTGTCCTTGGGGGGTCATCGTGAGTACTCCTACCTTCATTTTTTGTTGTGTTCTATCTTTTGGGGAGGAGTTTTTTTCCCATGAGGTTTTCTCCTTTTCTTCGGTTATGAGAGTAGTCTGTATAGGGGTTCTCATCAGGCCTAGTTGTCAGGACCCATCTTTGTTTGTTTTTTGTTTCCTTCCTACGTTTCTCTTATGGGGGGTGTTAGTGTTACATTTTTGATGCATCTATCCTAGGGTGAGTTAAGCTCACGTTGGAAGCCATATCACTTGGATATTTTTAGCAAGTGGCTTGGCCTCTCCATTAGTATAAATGGAGACACTTCGTCATGTATTCATCAACTCAGATTAATAGATCAGTTAGTTTTTCTCTCCTGTAGAAGGGTTTGATCTTGCAGCTCTTGGTAAACCGGTGTTTTTCACAAAAGTTGGATCATTGGCCACAAAGGACAAACGTGGTATTTGATGCTCATTTTCTATATGGGATACAAGATGAGCAAAGACAGATAATGATGGTCCTACTATTACCAACATGTATTTTTCCCTTAATTCCAAAGCTGCATGGAAATCAACCATTACATTAAAAATAATATAAACCATATTTCTCAATTATGTACTTATTAAGAATACTTTAAAATCTATTTGAAAGCTCTAAATTGGCACACTCTTTAAAATCTTGTCATAGTTAATTGGATTCAATGATAGAATAAAAGTTTTAATAGCTGCATAAATTTCTTGAGAACATGTACCACAGTTTGTATAAACAGCCAGCAGCTGCAACTCTTCAATAAATTGAAAATTCATAGCTCTTCACTAAATTGAAAATTCATATGAAATACTATTACAAACTCAGTAGCAGTTGCTGCACTGAATATTTTGATACCATTACAATAATCTTATTTTGTGCACATTATAATAAGATGGTAAAGCATTATCAAGGGAAAAGCACACCGTGCAGTAAATAAGATTTAGCCGCACAGTAGATGAATACCTTCTTTTTCTTCTCTTCCAACTTCATGGACCATATAATAAAGAACTTCAATTTTATCTTCGCGGAACACTTTCCTCACTAAAAATTAACTTCGCAGTTTTAACTATGCGATATCAACTTTCACTTCGTGGCAAGTAACTTTGCGATTTCGACTTTCTACTACGCATTGAACTTCATAGTGATGCGTAGTTTACTTCGCCTCAATACTTTACTTCGCCGTATTCTCAAATACTTCGCGGTTCACTTAATCAAACTTTATCATGAAATATATTTCTCTAAGACATAATAACTAAAACATCTTAACGCGAAGTTACTTATGTTACTTTAGAACTTTCACTGCGGTGAACTATTTTGGAATCTTGATTTCTTTTACTACGGGTAAATGTAAACAATATTCACACGAGTAGATTTGGAGATGATGTGCGACTTGCAATAAACAACATTCTTGAGAATGAACCATAAAAGTATAGACTTGTATATTTATTGTTAAGTTAAAACTAATTTGACTAGCAAGATCACTGAAAGAAACATAATCACAAGATAGACAGAGATTTTACCCTGGGAAACCCTCATGGCGTAGAAAACCCAACAAATCTTTCCTCAATAAGATGATCAACGAAAATACAAGATGTGCTTCAAGACTTGACCTCCTTCTCTACCTCCTATGTAGACCTCTCAAACACAAGTGCGCTACTTTCCGAGCTATGAAAGTGTGTGATAAGTGAGGAGCATTCTCCTCTACTTATACTAGTTTCCCGACTGACTATTTCCCTTATGGGGCCGACCTCTCCCAATAAAGTCTAATAACCCCTAATTAATTAACTCAGGGCCGACCCCCATATGGTGGATCTAATAACCCTAGTTACCACAATTCATCGGAGGAATAAACATCTCCAGATACATAATAAAATCACCTCAGAGGGATGAAACATCTCCGGAATAATAAAGTACAAATATAATATTTTTAGAAGTTACAATATTCAACACTCCCCCTTAATGAGAAGGATATTATAACAACATCTGCAGGCGCAAGGAGTCATCAACTACATCATACATGATACATCTATAAATCATTGGAAGCTTTCTTCAAGCAGTTACTGGAACATAGTCAATACTGAAACATCAACATCATCAGTATTGAGTCTTCATCTTCTGCAACATCTGTATCATCATCTCGATCTATAGCATCTGGATCATCATCTCCATCTACAGCATCTGGATCATCATCTCGATCTACATCATCTGGATCATCATCTCGATCTACAGCATCTGGATCATCATCTCAGCATACTCTACAATACACATGATCATATTATAGGATGATCAATCCCGCTCTCTTTAGGACATAAGTCCATGGATGATACAATCCAGATCAAGTTCCAGGATGATCAATCCTTATCACTTTAAGACAAGTCTCATGTCTAGGGACGATGCAATCCTGATCAACTTCCAGGAGGATCATTGCTTATCCTTTTAAGACAAGTCTCATGCCTGGGGACGATGCAATCCCATCACGTACATTTTGAACCAAAGGATCATGGATGATATAGTCCTCTCACGTACCTTTTGAACCTAGTTTACGGATGATGCATTCCTCTCACGTACCTTTTGAACCTAGTTGACAGATGATGCAGTCCTTTCACGTACCTTTTGAACCCAGTTCACAGATGATGCAGTCCTCTCACGTACCTTTTGAACCCAATTCACGGACGATGCAGTCCTCTCACGTACCTTTTGAACCGAGGTGTAGGGACGATGCAATCCTATCTTCAATTCTCGAAGACATCTGTCTATGGATAAATTCTGGGACCGAAGTCCAGGCAAGATACCATCCCCACCTGTCCACTCAGGACTTCATTTTCGGAGACTTCTGTCTATGGATCAATTCTGGGACCGAAGTCCGGGGAAGATACAATCCCCACCTGTCCACTGAGGACTTCATTTTCAAAGACCTCTGTCTACAAATCAATTCTAGGACCGAAGTACGGGGAAGATACAATCCCCACCTATCCACGTAGGACTTCATTTTCGGAGACCTCTGTCTATAGATCAATTCTGGGACCGAAGTCCGGGGAAGATACAATCTCCACCTGTCCACTCAGGACTTCATTTTTGGAGACCTTTGTCTACGGATCAATTATGGGACCAAAGTACGGGGAAGATACAATCCCCACCTGTCCACTCAGGACTTCATTTTCGGAGACCTTTGTCTACGGATCAATTCTGGGACCGATGTCTGGGGAAGATACAATCCCCACCTATCCACTCAGGAATTCATTTTCAGAGACCTTTTTCTACAGATCAATTATGGGACCGAAGTCCTGGGAAGATACAATCTCCACCTATCCACTCACGACTTCATTCTCGAAGACAACTGTCTATGGATCCTTTTAGAACATATGTTCAAGGATGATGCAATCCTTATAGTATCCTCATCAACACAAGTATCCTACTCAACAATACAAGTATCCTCATCAACAATAAGTGCATATATTAGAAATACAAGTAATATAAGTATTCTAAGTATATGTATAGGTGTCCTAAATATAAGTATCCTAAGCATACATATAAATATCTAGGTTGAATAAACAGGTATCCTCATCATCGACCTTGTTGTCGATGTGGGCAATCTCATCATCAGTGACTATATCACTCCCCCTTTCGAGGACAGTCCTTTTGAACTACACCAAGCTTGTCTTGGAAATACTCAAATTTCACTCAAGACAGAGGTTTGGTCAATATATCAGGAATGTGTTCCTCAGTGCTCACATACTCGAGCTTAATAGCTCCTCTTTGCACCACATCTCGTATATAAAAATATCGGATCTCTATGTGTTTTGACTTATCGTGGAATACTGTATTTTCTGTCATCTTAATACAAATTTGATTGTCCCACATGATCACCATGGGATCCGTCTCTAAGACAAGCACTCCGGATAATAGTTTTTGAAGCCACACTGCTTCACAGTTAGCAGAGCAGGTAGCTATATATTATGCTTCAGCAGTACTAAGAGCCACACTAGATTTTTTCTTACTGAACCATGAGATCCTGGCAGATCCAAGACCATAACATCCACTTGATGTACTTTTCCTGTCTAAAACACTTCCTTCCCAATCGGAATTTGAGTAACCATGTAATCTGAGTTCATGACTTCCAAGATAATATAGACCAAAATCTAATGTACCCTTTAGATACCTCATCACATGCTTTGCAGCTATTAAGTGAACCTTTCTAAGTTCTACTAGATATTGACTCAAGGTATTTACAGCAAAGCATATGTCTGGTCTGTTATTTGTTAAATACATCAGTGACCCAATGATTTGTCTATATAGAGTCACATTCACTAATTCTGAAGAGTCATCAACTAATAACTTCAAGTTGGAGTCCATGGGAGTTGCCATGGTTTTACACTCCAACATATCGAATCTTTTCAGAATCTCCATAGCATACTTACCTTGATTTAGAAATATTCCTTTTGGTTCTTTCCATACTTCTAGACCTAGGAAGTAGTGCATTAATCTGAGATCTTTCATCTCAAATTCTGAAGAAAGCTTCTTCTTGCATTCGATAATTTGTTTTTCATTTCCAGTCAGAAATAGATCATCTACATACAACAATAGTATAACAGGTTCATCATCCATAACTTTGAGATAAAGATTAGGGTCATCTTTACTCTTAGTAAATCCCATGCTTGTTAAGAAATTGTCAATCCTTCTGTACCAAGCTCTGGGAGCTTGCTTCAATCCATATAAGGCCTTTTTTAGCTTGCATACATGTGTTCTCCCATCTTTAACCTCAAATCCTTGTGGTTGTTCTATGTACACTTCTTCTTCAATCACACCATTTAGGAAAGTTGTCTTAACATCCATCTGGTGTAATTTCCATTTCATCATAGATGCAAGTGCCATGACAGTTCTAATTGAAGTGTACCTATCAACTAGTGCAAATTTTTCTTCATATTCAATTCCCTCTTTCTGAGAGAATCCTCTAGCTACAAACCTTGCCTTATATTTTTCAATGCTACCATCCGCAATATGTTTTATCTTGAATATCCATTTGGAAGATACCACAGTTTTATCTTTTGGTTTGGGAACTATATCCCAAACATCATTTTTCATTATTGATTGGTATTCTTCTGTCATTGCTTCTACCCACTCTTTCTTGTAGGCTACTGTTATAGGTCAAAATTGCACCTCTCCGTCCGTGATCACCCTGAGCTGCTGATCACACAAAAGGACAATTTGGATGGAGGAGCATGTTGACCTTGGACCATATGACAACTCATCCCATTTCCTGAAAATACTGGAAAACATACAAAAATATCATTTTGAGATATGAGTGCTACTCTACTCAAAGAGACTAGCGCCCATATGCTACTCCACTGTATAATAGTAGCACCCATATCCAAGTATACGCTACTCCAGTGTAGCAAAGTAGTGCTCGACATTTAAAATCGATTGAGCGCTAGTTGTTAAACACTAGGGTAGCGCCCTTTACGCTACTTCACTGAAGAAGAGTCACGTACATCTTAAAAGATGATTAAAAAATATATTAACTCATCGAGGAGGATTAGTTGATGGAAGTTTCCTAACTCCCCCAACTTCATCTATAACTACATCTCGACCTGAACTGCTTCTTTGAACCTATAAATACCGAGAAGGTTAAAGGAGCAAGGTTAGAAATTATTGCTAGAAAAGCTAGAGGATGAATTAATGAAAAACTTTAAGACATTGGAGAAGTTGTTGCAGAAGACATCCAAGCCAGAGTAGAGCCAGAGCCCAGAATCTAGTTGCAGGAGCCTGCTTCATTGTCAGGTATACTTGTACTTCATTCTACTTTTGACAAATAAAGGTTGAAGTGTTTTTCTTGTTCCAATTTGAATGTGTTAGCAAATGGCATTTTAAGTTGGATTTATTTTGGTAAATGTTGAATGTTAAACATTATTTTTGTTTATGTCAAGCTTTATATATTGCCCAAAATGTTTTGAGAAAGGTATTGTTGTTGCAGGTTTGCTGAAGAAAAGGTAGATTCGGAAGCTGGACACGAGACCGGGTCAAGGCTAGGATCAGGCATCGGTTAAAAGGTGTGTTCCCTAAATCTACAATCTATTTCTTTTTGTAAATGCCTCTGTAATAGCATCAATACACTTACCTGTCACCCCAACCAAGTTGATAGTGTTGGTTTAAAAGAGAGATATTAGAACCAACCCTTGGCATGATCAAGATTGTAAGAATGCGAGAAAATAAATTAAGCAAGCTACTGCAGAATCGATAAAAATGGACAAGATAAATCACTACAAAACCCTAATGAAAAAAATGCACTATCTGAGTAAACGACAGGAAAATTTCTTACACTTCTCCAAGGTGGCTCCTAAGAAATCCTGGAGGAAAATTATAACTCGCAAAACAAAAGAAGATAATAAGATTGTTTTAAAAGATTGGAATTCCTATCTTAAAAAGCTTTGCGAATCACCATATATCAAAGATAACATTCAAACCCTTCTTACAACAAAAGAATTTATCTCATTAGAAGACATAGATTTATGGGTTAAGCGCTTAGCAAATGGAAAATCCAAAGACATTGAAGGCTACCAAGTAGAGATCTTAAAAATTGGGGGGTCTGTCGTCATCCCGCACATCCTCAAACTCTTTAATCTAGTGGTTAAGCAAGGGTTCCCTACACCTTGGACTCAGAGCTTCACTATTCCTATTTTCAAAAGTGGCTATACAAATAACCCCTCTAATTATCGTACCATTATGATTATCCCCATCCTAGCCAAGTTATACGGTATTATCTTAGAAAGAAGATCAACAAATGGATAGAAATGGAAGGTAAGGGGGCTAAATGCCAAGCATGTTTTACAAGGAATCATTCAACCATAGACCACCTCGTTATGTTTAGGATCATTGTAGAGGAATGTCATAATAATACGTTTAACATTTTTTGTTGCTTTGTGGACTTTAGGAAAGCTTTTGATACAGTTCCTAGAAATAAACCATGGAATAGGCTAGAGGAGCTTAATGTTCCTTTTGAGTTTAGAGCTTCTACAATAACATTATACGAAAAGTTCATTGCTAAATTTAAGATTAATGAGGGCTAGTCAACGGATATAAACTGTAATATCGGAGTTAAGAAAGGTTTCCCCCTCTCCCCTACCCTTTTTGGCATTTACATCGATAAACTAGAAATATGTTTAGAAGAAGTAGGTTGTGTCGACACGATCTTAGCTAGGATCTAGTTATCATCCTCCTTCTTTATGCTGGTGATATTTTTCTTATGGAAATGTGTCCCTTTGATCTCGATAAACAATTAAGAATTCTCAAATATTTCTTCTCTAACACGGGTATGACTGTTAACGCCAACAAGACAAAAGTTACGATTATAAAATCTAAGGAAACAGGTATGCAAATTTTATTTATGATAACAGTAAATTGGAGGAATTTATTTGTTACAAATATATTGGAATTGATATTCATCACAAGATCAATTGGTACCATAGCATTGAGAAAATGATTAACGGAGGATGGAAAGCTTATTTTGGTCTTGAAAATAATTGTAAATCAGCCAACCTGGTTATGTGGGATAAAAAAAAGTTCCTCTTTGAAACTATTGTCATCCCTATTATCTTATAGAGTTGTGAAGTATGGGGGTGCAACATTTCTATAGAGCCGTGGAAAAAGATTGAGTAAATCCATAAGCTTTTTATAACTTATAACCTTAAAATTAAAAGCAATACGCCTTATCCTATTTTCCTCATAGAAGTGGGTCTTTCCACCATCGAGAGCATGGCTATGACTAGGTACCTGATATACAAGCACAAGATAAATAACATGGGAACGAGAGACTTCCTAAAATTTGTTTAAATTGAAGTCAAAATCAACTATGCCTCGAGTGGAGTTGGTGTAAAGATATGATGGCTTGGTTAGACCATTGTGGCATTGATGAAAAAGACACTTTAAAAAACATCGATAATGTCAAAAATATTATTACCTTTAAGTTTAAAGAGAAATTATGGTGCGGGAAAAATTTAGCGGTTAAGAGAAAACTAAAATACTATAAGGAGGTGATTAATCGTAATTTGGAAGATCAGAAATATCTCTCGATAGTAACTAGTTCAAAGAACAAAATTAATATAGCCAGTATTAGAATGAACTCCCATGAGCTTCATAGCGAAACAAGGTGTTGGTATATTCCCAAAACTTCGTGGGAGGAAGGGGTTTTCCATCTTTGTGAGTCTATGAGTGTTGAGGATGAAAATAACTTTCTCTTATAGTGCCCTGCTTACACCCACATTAGATATGAGTTTCATAGTATTTTCTACAAGACAAACCTTGCTATCTTCCTAACTTTCCAAAACTCTAATGAGCTTGGAAAGCTTTTTACCAAGCTTTTTGAGCATAGAAACAAAAAATTAAAGCAAACCAAGTAATAACCTTCTTAAGGTCCAATAGACCAAATTTGATCTCAATGGACGTTAATCATCATCAACAACAACACTTGTTAATAATATTAATCTTATTTATAAAAACTCACAAATATAATTTATAATTTTATTATTTCTATATTTTTAAATAATTTATTTTGTAAATATTTTAAAAATATACTTCATCATCTATAGAAAAAATTAATATAATCTTATTTGTAAATATTTAAAGATATAATTATAATCTTATTGTTTCTATATCTCTCAATAATCTACTTTGTAAGTATTTTAAAAATATATTTTATAATCCAAAAAAAAGATTAACCTAGTAGAAAATGGAGCATCATGCAACCACTTACGATCTGTAATATATAAATAAAATTATGTACCATGTGCACTTTTAACAATACTAAAAATATAAAGTAATAAATGACCATGTACAACATTGATTACATTTATTATTATATTTATTATTAGTTTTGTATAATAATGTGTGGCTTAGTTTATAATTTTTCATTGATTGGGGTAACTTGAAATAACACTATTATGTATTTATTTATTTATGTTTATTTCTGGAACATGTTATACTTTAAATTACAATTTTTTATGATAGATTCTAATTTATAATTGCATTTATTTTGATAAGTTGAACTCTACTTAAATTCTAATTAAAAATGTGATTTCTAAATTCTTTCTAAAAATTGATAAAAAAAAGGAAATGAATGATTTACGTTTCTCTGCCTCTTTATTGTAAACGTGATTAGAATTTGATATTGATCATATTAACATGAGATGGTGGTTGTTCCACTATGACGAAGAAATCCAAAATGAATTGTGCTTTTTGTGATGGATTTTTGGATTGAGTTTTTTGATAATGGTAATCACGTTCATTTTCATATAATTGTTTTCAAATATTTTTATTTCATCACAACATATATTCATATTCGTTAGATGGACCATATTAACATATGATGGTGATTGTTTGATTATAATGAATAAATCTAAAATGGATTTTGGATTGAGGGTATCTGCACGAAGTTGATACTCAAAAACACCGCAATGACACCATGTGAGTGCAAAAAAAACAAACACGTGTACGCGCTCCTACTTCAGCAATGCCGAGCCTCCACATCGGTGAGATGACATGGACAACAGAAGCGCGTGCACGCTTTTAAACAGAAGTGCGTGTGTGCTTTTAAACAGAAGCGCGTGCGCGCTTTTATGCGTGCATGCATTGTTAATGCATACACAAAAAGAAGTGTGTGCGTGCTCTTATGCAGAGCGCGCACGCGTTGTCAACGTGTACACACAAAAAAAATGCATTTGTCTAGTAATCCTAAATGTAGTTTTGATTGTGTTTATTATGGTGTTGGTATCATCATCATCATCATCCTCATCATCTTCATCACCACCATCTTCATATTCATCATCGTCTTCAACGTCTTCATCATCATCATCATCCTCATCCTCATCCTCATCCTCATCCTCATCCTCATCACCATCACCATCATCATCATCATCATCTTCATCTTCATTATCATCATCACATCATCATCATCTTCATTATCATCATCACATCATCATCATCATCATCATTATCTTCATGACGCCGACAACGATGATGATGATGCTGATGATGAAGATGGCGATGGTGATGATGAGGATGATGATGTTGAGGATGTTGAGGATGATGATGAGGATGACGATGATGATGAATACGTTGAATATGATGATGATGAATATGATGAAGATGAATATGATGGTGATGAAGATGATGATCATGATGATCATGATGATCATAAACATCATCATCATCCTCTTATTTATCATCATCATCTTCATCACCATCATCTTCATCACCATCATCTTCATCTTCATCATCATCATTGTCATCTCCATCATCATATTCATCATCATCAGCATCCTCATCATCATCTTCATCACCATCATCTTCATCATCGTCATCATCATCATCATCATCATCATCATCATCTTCGTCGTCATCATCATCATCATCATCATCATCGTCGTCGTCATCATCTTCATCACCATCATCTTCATCTTCATCATCTTCATCATCACCATCTTCAACGTTTTCATCATGATCATCATCCTCATCACCATCCTCATCAACATCATCATCATCCTCATCCTCATCATCATCATCATCACCGTTGCCATCTTCATCATCATCATTATCATCATCGTTGTCATCATGAAAATGATGATGATGATGTGATGATGATAATGAAGAAGAAGAAGATGATGATGATGATGATGATGGTGATGAGGATGATGATGATGAAGAGGTTGAAGATGATGATGATGAAGATGAAGATGATGGTGATGATAATGATGATGATTACAATGATGATGATGATGATGATGATGAAGAGGATCATGATGATGATGATGATGATGGTCTTAGTGGTGGTGGTGGTGAGGATGATGATGATGGTGATGAGGATGACGATGAGAATGATGATGATGAAGACGTTGAAGATGATGGTGATGAAGATGATGAAAATGAAAATGACGGTGATGAATATGATGATGATGATGATGATGATGATGATGATGAAGATGAAGATGAAGATGAAGATGATAGTGATGACGATGATGATGAGGATGATGAATATGATCATAGAGATGACGATGATGATGATGAAGATGACAATTATGGCGATGAAGATCATGATGATCATGATGATAAAGAAGAGGATGATGATGATAATGAATATAAAGAAGAGGATGATGATGATGTTGATGATGATGATGATGTTTATGATGATGATGATGATGATGATGATCATCATCATCATCATCGTCATCATCATCGTGATCATCATTAGCATCATCATCATCATCATCATCGTGATCATCATCATAATCATCACCATCATCTTCATGACGACGACAACAATGATGATGATGTTGATGATGAAGATGGCAATGGTGACAATGATGATGATGATGAGGATGATGAGGATGATGATTATGATGAAGACGTTGAAGATGATGATGATGATGAAGATTATGAAGATGATGAAGATGAATACGATGGTGATGAAGATGAATATGATGGTGATCAAGATGATGAAGATGATGATGTTGATGATGATGAGGATGAGGATGATGATGATGATGATGATCATCATAAACATCAGCATCATCATCATCATTCTCTTATTTATCATCATCATCATCATCATCATCGTCGTCGTCATCACCATCTTCATCACCATCATATTCATCTTCATCTTCATCTTCATCATCATCATCTCCATCATCATATTCATCATCATCATCATCATCCTCATCATCATCTTCATCACCATCATCATCATCATCATCATCATCATCATCATCATCATCATCTTCGTCATCATCATCATCTTCGTTGTTATCATCATCATCATCATCATCATCTTCATCACCATCGTCTTCATCATCATCATCATCTTCATCACCATCATATTCATCTTCATCATCATCATCTTCAATGTTTTCATCATCATCATCATCCTCATCATCATCCTTATCATCCTCAACGCCATCATCATCATCCTCATGTTAGGAACCCATGTCTTTACTTTGTTAGTATGTTGTTGTTGGACGCATATGCTTTGTAAGTCGTCCCGTAGTATTTGTTAATCAATAGTTTGTGTTATTGTTGTTGGCGCATATGCTTTGTAAGCTGCCCGTAGTATTGTTAATCCATAGTTTGTAATGACCCATGGTTTCGACCCATAGTATTGGCGCCTAGAATTAGTATATAAGTGTGTGTTGAGACCGATGAAGGCACCGTGAAGTTATTTGTATTGAGCTTGCTCAAAGGAGGTTGGCCCCTCGAAGTGGCTTGTGATCAATACAAAAGTGATTCTGAGTTCTGTCATTTCTACTATTTCGCGTATTCTTGTTAATTAATTGTTGCAGGTGCCTCACATATGGTATCAGAGCACTTTCTTGGGCTCGCTAGGTGAAATTTATGCCAAAATTTTTTTCGCATCTGTTGCAGGTTCGGATTTGGGAATAATCCCCATCCGCTTAACTGTGGGAAGTACTTGGGCATAAGCCCTAAAACTCATTGTGAGGAGTACCACAGGAACCCCGAACTAGCTGGCCCCTTGAGAGGACCTGCCAGCGAAAAGGGCAACGACCCCTACCTGATTGACTAGTTCCCACCTGTGAGGTAAACCAAGAGCTGTCGTTTGTGGCAAAGCGGTTATCAGTTTTACCTGAGCTGTGGAGTGAGGGGTATTGCCCCAATACGCAAGCCGTCAGACAGCATTGGTGGCCGAGTGAAACCCCTGAACTGTTAGGAAGCCGCACATACCTGGGGTCCATATCTACTTTCAGCTGAACTATTGTCGATCACTGCTGCGCCGTTTCAGATCTATTTTGCAAGCCATTCCAGATTCAGCCGTTTTTAGTCCATTCGGTGCTGTTCTAGATATCTTTCGAGCCGTAGCCGCTCCAGTCTGAAAAAAAAAATAAAAATAAAAATAAAAATAAAAATAAAATAAAATAAAATAAAATAAAATAAATAAATTAATTAATTAATTAAATAAAAAATTAAATAAAAAATTAAATAAAAAATAAAAAATTAAATAAAAATATATATATATATATATATATATATATAATTCAGTATTTTCTCCATATCTCCCTTATTTTTACTCTGTTTCCCTTGAAATTTTCGGGGAACCCCTGTCATCCCATTCTGCATATTTCAGTCCTCAGGACCTTATCCCCAATTCCCCTTCCCAAAGCCCGAAATCTCACATTTGTCTATTTTTAGGGTTTGCCATAATTTACTCAGATTTCACCCAATCACCTTCAAATTTTACCACAGAGTTCCTTTCTGAATTCTGCTTCTTTGTTCCCCTCTGCCAAATTTTCCCATTCTTTCACCCTGCTTCGGAAATCCTCTTTTTTGCTTCCCTATCTATCCAACAGTGTCCAAAACTTAGTCAAACCCCAATTAGCCTTCTGATTTTTTCCCAAATCCAAATTTTCCCTTACTGAAGTAGTTCCTGTTTTTGTTTTCCTACCCAGTGAGAAAAAAAAAAAAAAAAATCCTGGTTATGGTTGTCACCCGTGCAGGAGCAAAAACCATGGAGGAAGCACTTGCAGCCATCCAAGCCAAACTCCAGGATCTGGATGAAAAATTTCTCGGTCTCCATCTTGAACATTCAGCTATGAACAACAAACGGCAGTCCGAGTCTTCAGTAGACAATGGGTTCTCTGCTTCCAGCAATTTCCGTGGTCCGAAGCTTGATTTTCCTCGCTTCAATGGTACCGATTCAACTAGATGGATCTATCGTGCAGAACAGTATTTCAGTCTACATAATACTTTTGATGTCAACAAAGTTCCGCTGGCATCCTTTCATTTGGAACATGAAGCTCTTCAATGGTACCGCTGGTACATCAAGGCTCATCCAGAGCCCAACTGGCCAGACTTTTGCCAGCTCCTTTTGCAATGATTTGGTCCTAGTGCTTTTGATGACTTCACAGGAGCCCTCACTAAACTTTGCTAAACTGGCACTGTGAGAGAGTATCAAACCAAATTTGAAAATCTAGCCAACCACACCGAAGGATTGTCTGATGAATTTTACTGAAGTTGTTTTATCAGTGGTCTAAAGGATGCCATTCGCTCTGAGGTCAAAATGTTCTGCCCCAACACAATGATGGAAGCACTTGGGTTGGCTAAGTTGGAAGAAGACAAGCTTGCAGCCCAACAACGCTCCAAGCCCACTTTTGTTCCCTTCCGAAATATGGGTTCTCAGCGACCACCTATACCACAGGCTCCTCGACCGACTCCTATCAAGCGTTTGTCTGAAACAGAGATGCAAGCACGCAGAGAAAAGGGGCTTTGCTATAATTGTGATGAGAAATTCACTCGGGGACATAGATGTGTTCAGCAAAATCTCTATCTCCTGGATGTGGAGTCTCCGCCTACCTCTGAAATGGGTGACGAAGATCCAGAAACACTGGATGCTCCGGTCGATAGTCAGGAACCGCCTATTGACCCTCCGTCTCAGGATGACCAGCCAGAGATATCTCTCCATGCTTTAGCTGGAATCACCACCCCCCAAACAATGCGGGTCAGGGGTTACTTCAAGAAGCTTCCTCTTACAATCCTCATTGATTCTGGTAGCACTCATAATTTCATTGACCCTCGGATCGCCAAACAAGCTGATTGTTTTATCCATCCCCTCTCCAACTTTGAAGTCATGATTGCCAATGGGGGTACCTTACCTTGCAAAGGGAAGTGTCAAAATGTGCGTATCTCTATGGGAGATTATATCTTGCGCTCTGACATGTTTGCCTTGCCCTTAGGCGGATGTGATGTGGTTTTGGGCGCTCAATGGCTACGCACACTTGGCCCTATCTTATGGGATTTTGCCGAACTTTGGATGCAGTTTTCCCTCAATGGACACAAACACACATTGACAGGATTACAACCAAGTTCTCTCAGCATCATCAGTTCACATCGCATGGAAAAACTCCTCAAGAAGAGTTCACATGGTGTCATCGCTCAGATCCATTCCATCCAGATGCAACCATCAACGGTCTCCACTACTCCTTTGGATCTACAACAAATTCTGGATCGATATACAGGTGTCTTTGCTGAACCAGTGGGATTACCACCTTCCAGGCTAGAAGACTATCATATTCAGCTCCTTTCTGGCAGCGTTCCTCCCAACATCAGGCCCTATCGCTACCCATTTCACCAAAAAACGGAGATTGAAATGCTCGTTTGGGACTTATTGAAGCAAGGTATTATTCGCCCAAGCACTAGTTCCTTTTCTTCTCCAGTTATTCTTGTCCACAAAAAAGATGGGTCATGGCGCCTCTGCATTGACTTCCGAGCACTTAATCACCTCACCATCAAGGATAAGTTTCCAATTCCTGTTGTTGATGAGCTTCTTGATGAGCTTCATGGGGCTCATTTTTTCTCCAAGTTGGATCTTCATTCCGGGTATCATCAAATTCGGGTTCATGAGGATGATATTCCTAAAACAGCTTTTCGCACACATGATGGCCATTATGAGTTTTTGGTCATGCCCTTTGGCCTCACTAATGCTCCTTCCACATTCCAGGCCTTAATGAATAAAATATTTCGACCCTACTTGCGGAAATTCATTCTGGTATTCTTTGATGATATCCTCATCTACAGTAAAACATGGGATGAACATCTCTAGCATCTGGATCTTGTCATGCAACTTTTCTCTGACCATCATCTCCATGCCAAGCAGTCTAAATGTGTTTTTGGACAAAAGGAAGTTGAGTATCTCGGGCACATTATCTCAGCACAAGGGGTTCGCGTGGATCCTGCCAAAATCGAGGCCATGAACAATTGGCCACATCCTCAGACACTCAAGAGCCTTCGTGGTTTTTTGGGGTTGACTGGATACTACCGCAAGTTTGTCAAGGATTATGGGAAGATTGCAGCTCCATTAACTGCTCTATTGAAAAAAGATGCTTTTACATGGACACCTGATGCTCAGTGTGCATTTGACAAACTAAAACAAGCTATGTGTACTGCACCTGTGCTAGCTATGCCTGATTTTTCCAAGCCCTTCACTATTGAGAGTGATGCTTGCGGCAATGGACTTGGTGCTGTTCTCCTTCAAGATGAACACCCCATCGCGTTCACCAGCAAAGCCCTTTTAGGTAAGAATTTATCTGCCTCTACCTATGAGAAGGAAATGATGGCTATTTTGCATGCAGTACAGAAGTGGCATCCATACCTATTAGGGAATCATTTCTGCATCAAGACTGATCACCAGAGTCTGAAATATTTCTTGGACCAGCGTGTCTCCTCCCCGGCACAACAGAAATGGGTTAGCAAACTCATGGGTTATGACTATGAGATCACTTACAAGAAGGGTAAAGACAATATTGTGGCAGATGCTCTTTCTCGCACATTTGATGCCCAAGGTTCTCTTTTAGCTATTTCTATGCCTGTTCCAAATTGGTTGCAATCTGTTCAACAGGGTTATGTCAATGACTCTTCCTTATCTCAGATCATCCAACGCTTGACCAACAATCCTTCTGCTGTCCCACATTACTCTTGGGATGGTGCTTCTCTGCGATACAAGGGTCGTCTGGTGCTTCCCCAGAGCACAGATCTTCAACATGCTGTCTTCTATGAACTCCATTCTTCTCCATTGGTCGGGCACTCTGGGTTCCTCAAAACATATGAACGAGCACGGTGTAACTTCTTTTGGCAGGGCATGAAAAGGACAATTCAATAGATGGTGGCCAAATGTGATACTTGTCAGTGCAATAAGGGTGAAACAACACTCCTTCCAGGATTGCTTGAACCCTTGCCCATACCTACACGGATTTGGACAGATATTTCTATGGATTTCATTGAAGGGCTCCCTAAATCTGGCGGGAAGACAGTGATTCTCGTTGTGGTTGATCGTCTCTCCAAATATAGTCATTTTTGCGCTCTCAGCCATCCCTATACAGCCTCCTCTATCGCTCAAATTTTTATGGACGAGATCTTTCGTCTTCATGGCATCCCTTCTTCCA
>BSBM01000640.1:7525000-7545000 GCA_027924585.1 Larix kaempferi | reverse complement strand
AACGTAAATCATTCATTTCCTTTTTTTTATCAATTTTTAAAAAGAATTTAGAAATCACATTTTTAATTAGAATTTAAGTAGAGTTCAACTTATAAAAATAAATGCAATTATAAATTAGAATCTATCATAAAAAATTGTAATTTAAAGTATAACATGTTCCAGAAATAAACATAAATAAATAAATACATAATAATGTTATTTCAAGTTACCCCAATCAATGAAAAATTATAAACTAAGCCACACACTATTATACAAAACTAATAATAAATATAATAATCAATGTAATCAATGTTGTACATGGTCATTTATTACTTTATATTTTTAGTATTGTTAAAAGTGCACATGGTACATAATTTTATTTATATATTACAGATCGTAAGTGGTAAGTGGTTGCATGATGCTCCATTTTCTACTAGGTTAATCTTTGTTTGGGATTATAAAATATATTTTTAAAATACTTACAAAGTAGATTATTGAGAGATATAGAAACAATAAGATTATAATTATATCTTTAAATATTTACAAATAAGATTATATTAATTTTTTCTATAGATTATGAAGTATATTTTTAAAATATTTACAAAATAAATTATTTAAAAATATAGAAATAATAAAATTATAAATTATATTTGTGAGTTTTTATAAATAAGATTAATATTATTAACAAGTGTTGTTGTTGATGATGATTAACGTCGATTGAGATCACATTTGGTCTATTGGACCTTAAGAAGGTTATTACTTGGTTTGCTTTAAATTTTTTTTTCTATGCTCAAAAAGCTTGGTAAAAAGCTTTCCAAGCTCATTAGAGTTTTGGCAAGTTAGGAAGATAGCAAGGTTTGTCTTGTAGAAAATACTATGAAACTCATATCTAATGTGGGTGTAAGTAGGGCACTATAAGAGAAAGTTGTTTTCATCCTCAACGCTCATAGACTCACAAAGATGGAAAACCCCTTCCTCCCATGGAGTTTTGGGAATATACCAACACCCTGTTTCGCTATGAAGCTCATGGGAGTTCATTCTAATATTGGCTATATTAATTTTGTTCTTTGAACTAGTTACTATCGAGAGATATTTCTGATCTTCCAAATTACGATTAATCACCTCCTTATAGTATTTTAGTTTTCTCTTAACCGCTAAATTTTTCCTGCATCATAATTTCTCTTTAAACTTAAAGGTAATAATATTTTTGACATTATCGATGTTTTTTAAAGTGTCTTTTTCATCAATGCCACAATGGTCTAACCAAGCCATCATATCTTTACACCAACTCCGCTCGAGGCGTAGTTGATTTTGACTTCAATTTAAAGAAATTTTAGGAAGTCTCTCGTTCCCATGTTATTTATCTTGTGCTTGTATATCAGGTACCTAGTAATAGCCATGCTCTTTATGGGGGAAAGACCCACTTCTATGAGGAAAATAGGATAAGGCGTATTGCTTTTAATTTTAAGGTTATAAGTTATAAAACACTTATGGATTTGCTCAATCTTTTTCCACGGTTCTCTAGAAATGTTGCACCCCCATACTTCACAACTCTATAAGATAATAGGGATGATGATAGTTTCAAAGAGGAACTTTTTTTTATCCCACATGACCAGGTTGGCTGATTTACAATTATTTTCAAGACCAAAATAAGCTTTCCATCCTCCATTAATCATTTTCTCAATGCTATGGTACCAATTGAGCTTGTGATGAATATCAATTCCAATATATTTGTAACAAATAAATTCCTCCAATTTACTGTTATCATAAATAGAATTTGCATACCTGTTTCCTTAGATTTTATAATCTCAACTTTTGTCTTGTCGGCGTTAACAGTCATACCCGTGTTAGAGCAGAAATATTTGAGAATTCTTAATTGTTTATCGAGATCAAAGGAACACATTTCCATAAGAAAAATATCACCAGCATAAAGAAGGAGGATGATAACTAGATCCTAGCTAAGATCGTGTCGACACAACCTACTTCTTCTAAACATATTTCTAGTTTATCGATGTAAATGCCAAAAAGGGTAGGGGAGAGGGGGAAACCTTTCTTAAATCCGATATTACAGTTTATATCCGTTGACTAGCCCTCATTAATCTTAAATTTAGCAATGAACTTTTCATATAAGCTTATTGTAGAAACTCTAAACTCAAAAGGAACATTAAGCTCCTATAGCCTATTCCACAGTTTATTTCTAGGAACTGTATCAAAAGCTTTCCTAAAGTCCACAAAGCAACAAAAAATGTTAAACTTATTATTATGAAATTCCTCTGCAATGATCCTAAACATAACGAGGTGGTCTATGGTTGAATGATTCCTTGTAAAACATGCTTGGCATTTAGCTCCCTTACCTTCCATTTCTATCCATTTGTTGATCTTCTTTCTAAGATAATACCATATAACTTGGCTAGGATGGGGATAATCATAATGGTACGATAATTAGAGGGGTTATTTGTATAGCCACTTTTGAAAATAGGAATAGTGAGGCTCTTAGTCCAAGGTGTAGGGAACCCTTGCTTAACCACTAGATTAAAGAGTTTGAGGATGTGTGGGATGACGACAGACCCCCCCAATTTTTAAGATCTCTGCTTGGTAGCCTTCAATGTCTTTGGATTTTCCATTTGCTAAGCGCTTAACCCATAAATCTATGTCTTCTAATGAGATAACTTCTTTTGTTGTAAGAAGGGTTTGAATGTTATCTTTGATATCTGGTGATTCGCAAAGCTTTTTAAGATAGGAATTCCAATCTTTTAAAACAATCTTATTATCTTCTTTTGTTTTGCGAGTTATAATTTTCCTCCAGGATTTCTTAGGAGCCACCTTGGAGAAGTGTAAGAGATTTTCCTGTCGTTTACTCAGATAGTGCATTTTTTTCATTAGGGTTTTGTAGTGATTTACCTTGTCCATTTTTATCGATTCTGCAGTAGCTTGCTTAATTTATTTTCTCGCATTCTTATAGTCTTGATCATGCCAAGGGTTGGTTCTAATATCTCTCTTGTAAACCGAGACTTCAGTAGAGATCTTGCTAATGGATGACGAGAGGGATGTAGTAAAATTATGGTAGATAGTTTCTATATTCTCCATACTAGATAAAGGATCATTTTTAAAATCATGGATAAAAAGATCGGTGTTTTTATCGAAGATCGAGTAATTTTGTAAATGATAGTTTTTCTCTTTGGGATTTCTATGCATGGAAATATTGAGAGTTATAATTAAAGGCCTATGATCACAGTCATGATCATAGTTGTTTAAGATGTCGAAATCTATTAACTTGTTGCATAAAGGGATATAAAAAATAACATAATCTACCACACTGTTCGGGTACACAAGGTACTACCAAAGGACCGAACACCAAGAGCAACCACTTCACACAAACAGATCACAGATCAACACACCGATTTTTTGACGTGGTTTAAACCGTCTTGAGGTAAACACTCCACGGCCCCAGCCAAATAGCTTCTACGGGACAATTTATTATGCAAAGAAAGAAAGTTACAAATGAGCTTCTCATAATCGATCAACTAAACAATGACCCTCCATGCTCTTTAAATAGAGATCATGGACCAATCGGGTGTTAAGCCACGGATCAAGGTTAGGTTTGATCTAAGAGAAGTTGAGCCGTCGGATCACTCTATGTCAGGAGCATATCGTGACCATCGGATTAAGTATTTACAAATTCATACTAATGCATACTAAAGAAACACACTATCCCGAACGGATATATTACACAAGTTGATCTTAACTAAATCCTAAGTGTCTAAATATCCTAACATCCCCCCTTAAGAACAACTTGGGATAGGATTGAAGGATTTACAAAAGTGACACTATTAGGAGAAGGAAGGAGGCATTAGAGCCTATGCTCCCTTAATGACAAGTTCTTGAACTCCTAACATAGATCGAAGTTTAGAAAACTTCGCTTCTGTAAGAGACTTGGTGAAGATATCTGCAACTTGATCATCTGTAGGGCAAAAGAGCACTTTAAGAACACGATCATCAACAAGATTTCTGATGAAGTGCATATGTAGCTCAATGTGTTTGGTGCGTTGATGTAGAACTAGATCTTTGGCAAGCTTGATGGCACTTTGATTGTCGCACCAAAGTGGAGTAGGCTGCTGCTACTCGAATCCAAACTCTGAAAGGATCTGTCGAAGCCATAAAGCTTCCTGACTGGCATTAACTGTTGCTCAATATTCTGCCTCTGCTGAAGAAAGAGCAAGAGCTTGTTGTTTCTTACAAGCCCAAGTAATAGGTCCAGATCCCAGACTGAAAACATAACCTGCAATAGACTTTCGATCACCAGGATCGTCGGCCCAATATGAATCAGTGAAACCAACCAACAAAGGTTTCCCCCCTGTACTGTAATGAGTCCCAAATTGAACTGTACCTCGAATATATCGAAGTATTCTTTTAGCTGCTTTCCAGTGACTTTCATGAGGTGTCTGCATATAACGGGAAAAATGACCAACGGCAAAGGAAAGGTCGGGACGGGAATGAGTCAAGTATAAGAGACTGCCAACAAGCTGACGATACACGGTGGCATCGACTTCAGGTAAAGTACAAGTGGCAGAAAGTTTGACTCCAGAGTGGAAGGGAGAAGGGGTTGGTGTACAATCTTCCATGTGAAAGCGACAAAGAAGGTCACAAGCATACTTAGACTGAGAAAGAAAGATTCCTTATTTGGTTTGCAGGACTTGGAGACCAAGAAAATAATGCAAATGTCCTAAGTTTGACATTTCAAAATTTTGTTTAAGACTAGATTTCACATGGGTTATAATCTTAGCGTCACTACCAGTAAGAATAAGGTCATCAACATATAGAACAAGTATGATGAGATGGTTTCCTACTTTCTTGGTATAGACATTGGGGTCAGAATGGCATCTAGAAAAACCAGTATCAAGGAGAAAGTTATCCATTTTGATATACCAAGCTCTAGGAGCTTGCTTAAGGCCATATAAGGATTTCTTAAGGCGACCGACAAGGCTAGAGTTATTATGAACATAGCTAGGAGGTTGTTCCATGTAAATTTCCTCCTGTAAATCACCATGCAAGAAGGTAGACTTGACATCCATTTGATGGACTTCCCAGTTGTGTAAGGCTGCAAGGGAAAGAACAAGGCGGATGGAGTTCATTTTTGCGACGGGAGAAAAGGTTTCATTGTAGTCAATCCCTTCAACTTGGGAAAAACCTTTGGCAACTAACCTTGCCTTAAGTCTTTCAACACTTCTATCTGATGCATACTTAGTTCTGTAGACCCATTTACATCTGACAAGTTTTCTTCCTTTTGGAAGAGGTACAAGATCCCAAGTATCGTTCGCCATTAAGGAACGATATTCTTCATCCATGGCTGCATCCCAATCTAGATTCCCTGAAGCTTCTGCAAAAGTTTCTGGATCATGATTCTCGAAAACTTGAGCCAAAAGAGAAGAGGCTCGCTGAAACTGAGAATGTGTTCGACGTTGATCTCTAGGATCACCGACAAGATCACCAGTTGCTTCACATGTTGAACGGACCCATCGAGGAAGCACTTGTGCTGGAGAAACTGGAGGAACATGAGTAGGTGGAGGTGGATTTTCATCCTCACTGTCATCATCAGAAACTGGAGTTGGAAACCTGTCAAGGAAGTTGGAAGAAGAAGAAGAAGGCACAAATGCCGAATCAGGCTCGCAGGCCAAAGATGGCACAATCGCAGAGTTAGGCTCACAGGCCAAGAGATTTTCATCAAATTTAACATATCTTCTAATGATTATATCATGAGAATGTGGTTGAACAAGTCTATAACCTTTTACATCTTCAGAATATCCAACAAATATGCACTTTTCACTTTTAGGCTGCAATGCTTTCCGTTTTTCATCCGGAATGTGAGCCCATGCTTCACTACCAAACACATGGAAGCGACTTACATCAGGTTTAGTTTTACTCCATGCTTCTTCCGGTGTTATACCTTGTAATGATTTAGTGGGGGTGTGATTAACTATGTAATTTGCACAATTTATGGCTTCAGCCCAAAATTGAAGACTTAGTCCCTTAGATTGGATCATACAATTAGCCATTTCTTTTAAAGTGCGGTTCTTCCACTCAGCTAGACCATTTTGTTGTGGTGTATATGGAACAGTGTGCTGTTGTTGGATGCCTTGTTCAGTGCAGAAAGTAGTGAACTTTTTGTTAACATATTCTCCTCCATTGTCAGATCTTAACTTAATAATTTGATGACCAGATTCTTTTTCAACAAGGGCCTTGTAGGACAAGAACATGTTAAATACTTCTCTCTTTATTTTTAGGAAATAAACCTAAGTGCGTCTAGTGTAATCATCAATGAAAGTTAAGAAATATTTGAAACCAGAAAAGGAAGCAGATGGAAGAGGACCACAAAAGTCAATATGCACAAGCTCCAAGGGAACCGAGGCGTTCCAAGAGGCACGTTTGTCAAAACTATCCTGATGATGTTTTTCGAGTACACAACTGGTTCAAACACCATCCCTGTAAGATACCATCGGAAGACCTGTCACCATATTTTCTTTACATAGTTGTTACAATGAGCGATAATTTAAGTGACCAAATCGCTCATGCCAAAGTTTGCTCAAGTTATCACTATGAGCAACAAAAACTGAAAGGAAAGGTGATGACCCAAAGTTGTTAAACTTTTACAACCTAGTAATATCATCAACAATTCCGATAGCTAGGACCTGTTGAGGATCTTTAAAATCCTTGATTACAACTTGGTGAGGTGTAAAGGTCACAGTTTTACCTTCACCAGAATGAGTGATCTGATAGACTGATAACAAATTGCAGAAAATTCTTGGAACACATAGTACATCACTAAAATGACCATTATCTACTGGAACTGTTCCAGCTCCTACAACACTTAGAGATCTATCATCACCAAGAAATATTTGTCTGGTGTTACATTCATGCATAGTAGAAAAGATGGCTTGATCCTTAGCCATATGATAAGATGCTCCAGAATCAATGAGCCATTCATTTGAAGTAGAAGAAGAAGATGCATTATAAGAATAACCAGAAGCACAAAGTACATGTCCATGAGAGGCAGATTCTGAAGGCGAATCTAGGTTTATGTGGTGCTTCTTCATTGTTGCTTCCAAGGCTACCATCTTCTTGAAACACTTAGATTCATCATGATTATCTTTCCCGCAATAGTTGCAATGACGCTCAGTCTTCTTGCCTTTTGGCTTGGATCCTTTGTCATTTTTTAAAGAAGGAGCTGACTGAGAGGATTTTGGACCCTTGTTTGACTTATTATTGCAAAAATTTTGTTTCTTGGGAGGCTTGGAATTTTCTTTTTGTTGGGACAATAAGGCTTTCCCAGATGTATCTGCATTGTTGATTATTCCAATATGAATGAGTTAATCTTGTTCTCTAATCAAGGAATCACAAAAGGATTGAAGACTAGGCTCTTGATAGCTAGCAGCATTCAAGGATGCTTTCATGGAGTAAAATGTAGATACAAAAACAGAATATGCAGATCCAAGTTTGGAAAGAATATGATAAATGCATTGTTTGTCTTCCCTCTCAATCTTACATTCTGCACATAAGAGTTTAAGAGTTTTGTACTTAGATAAATAATCTTGAATGCATGAAAAGTCACTTGGATTTAAAGAAATCAACTCATTTTCAAGTTGGTGACCTCGAATTTCATTGTGTTTACCAAACACAGATTCCAACTTGTCCCAAGCAGCATTAGGTTCATCAATTCTAGATATGTGGAATCGCAAATCAGTAGAGATTGACATCCCAATCAATCTATGAGCTTCATCACACCTATTTGCCCATTTTATTTTCTTATCATCATCAGTGGGTTGTTTTTCTGTTCCTGAGGTAATTTTGAAAAGTTCCCTACTTCGTAGAACATCCTCCATACGAGATTTCCATGAGAAATAATTGGAACTATTAAGTAGAATATCACAAGGGGCGGCCATATTTGTAAATTAATGGTTGTAAAAGCAGAAACCAATAGTCTATATGTGAAGAGCTCAAAAAAATAGTGTTAACACCAAAAAAGTGCTCACTAGCTCATTCCCTTATTCACATGACCCATTTGTCCACTTTTCCACCATCTGAGCCTCTGAAGCCAACAAAAGGTCACCAAAAGACCTTAGTACACCCCTTTTTCCCACTCAAAAATATTATTTTTCCTAAAAAAACATAAAAAACCCTCAAAAAGGGTCCAAATTCCCAAAATATTAAAAAGGGAATAAAAATATTAATTTTATTCAAAAAATGAAAAAAGGAGGAAAAAGTACCTAAACCATGTTGGTCAATACCATTGGTTTCCACAAAACCACAAACGGTATTCCCCACCACCAAAACCTATAAAAAGGTGGTACGGGCTCCTCATTTCAAATCCATCCATTATCTCATCCTCATGCTGCCGAAATCTCCCTTGTGTATTTTGGCCATTGGAAGCAACCTTGGAGAAGGAGACCTCTTGGAGCTTGGAGCTACTTATCTTAGGAGTTGCTCTACATCAACCTTCACCATTGGAGGTATTACTATTGCAAGCATTAACTTGCCCCATTTTTAAATACAAATTTATTCTTTCATATTTTCTTGTTCTTGTTTTTAAAATATTTCCATTATTTGCTTATATTCTTGCATAGATCCATGATTAGTTTTGTTTAGATTAGTTAGTTGTTTATTTCTATTTGAAACTGGTGCTACTAGTTAGCAGGTGCCCATAGCACTAAGCTTGGTTGCAAAACCAAGCCAACAGTTTTTGGCGACTCCGCTGTTTTTGAATCTTTAGATCTCACTTTTGCTTTAGATCTTAGTTTTTTATTGTATTATTTAGTTTAATTCATAGATCTGGCACCCTAGACAGCATATCCATTGCTGTTCTAGATCTTGGCCAATTTTTTAGCCATTAACAGCCTGAAATTCTCAATTTTCGGCATCCGCGTACGGCTTTCGCCTCGCGGCTTTTCGCCCAACAGTCGCGCGGATCATCACAACTGCGCGGCCTTTTTCCGCGTGGTTCACCGCAGCTTCGCAGCCTTTTTCTGCGCTGCACATCGCGGCTTCACGGCATTTTTTTGCGCTGCACATCGCGGCTTCGCGGTCAAAACCCGTGCTGCCCATCGCGACTGTGCAACAGAAACCCGCGTGGTCCATCGCAACTTTTAGCCCGAAACCCGCGATGCACATCGCGACTTTTAGCCCGAAACCCGCAATGTGATTTTTTGGCTGCGCGACTCAATTTTCAAACGACCATATCTCCCTCTCCCGAACTCCGTTTGAAACGATTTGTTTTTTTAAATTGGGTGTTTTCGATCAAGGAATCCAAATATGCTATTAGATTTAAGAAATTTTTCATAGAAATTTATCTAATCTTTTATTTTAGTTTTATGTATCCCTTCAGTTCACCCATTTTGTCCCATATTTTCTAGTGTTAAAATTCCAGCATTGTTTACATCCATAGAAAAATTTTACTATTTAGAATGCACATGTGAAAAAGTCTTTTTAAATATTTTCAAAAATTGAAAGAAGGATTTGATTGCATTTTATCTAGATTAAATTTTTTGTTGTTTGCTTCTTTAATATTTTTCCCATAGCAATTATTGAAAACGAAATCCATTTATTTCGAAAAGAAGTTATATTATTTGCTTTCCTATTTGAAAGATCCTTTGTTTCTTTTGAATAGTCCTTGAAAAGCATTTAATTTCCATTTATTGAAAAAGTCATAATATTTGCTTTTTATTTCAAAAGATCCTTTGTTTTTTGAATACTTAGCATTTACTTTTTCAATTTCAGTTTAAAATATCACACATGCACCCACTCAAACACTAATTTTAAACTGAGCCTTAAAACTTACCCTAATTTCAACCCACTTTTAACCCCACTTGGGGAACACTAAAAGAACTTTGTAGCTAGGTAGTATTGAGGGGATAGGTGTTCCAATAACACCCCTCAGTTATTACATCTGAGACATAGTTGTTGTCCTTTAGGGAGCTAAAATCTCTTAGTATTTATTGGAACGGTCACAACCGGTTTATGGGAAGGCCTCTCCCCTAGTAGGGTTGAAGTCGCGAGGATGGTTCCAGAAGCCTGAGTGGAATACCCAAATCCATTCAGTAACCGAAGGGCTACCATTCGCAGTTCTCGGGATATCCCTGTATTGGGATATTGCGATCAAGGACCAAACGACAGATTTACCTTTTCTCGACGTGTCATGAACGGGGTATCCTAGTAGCCATTCTTTAGGATTGATTACCCGGTGTCCCTCCCGGTAGGGGGATATCTAGCCGTTGACTCAACACTCAATATTGTCTGACTTGGATTTCATCACCTTGTAGAGAATATAGTTTGTTGATTCACAATACTTTTAGTTAGGTGTTTGCATGATTCAACCCACCTTTGGTCTAGTTACACCTATTTTTTCTAGAAGTTGTTTACATGTTGGTACTCTAACCATTTTTTGCATCCCTCCACTCATTATAGCACAGCTGCTATAATAAGTGCCTTTTTGAGGTTGATTTTTTGGCCTGAGAGCCTTCATTTTCACTCCCCTTCTTGCACCCTTGGTTGCATTAGGGTTTTGAGTTTTTTATACATTACCATTTTACACATACAGATTTTTACACAAAAACTTATTTTCTCACCATTGAGAATTTTAGACGCTCTCGTCATATACAGAGCAAACTCCCAGAGTTCAGTCTACTTGGCTCGCCACGTCATCGACGCCGAGCCTTATCCCTTGATTCGACACATTGTCGGTCATCCAGACAGTCATCCGATTCTGACACGCCTCACTTCACATCTGATTCTGAGGTAGAATCCGAAAACCCCACTGCGTTATTTCCAACCAACCTTATGGCTGGAACACCTTTTGACCCACTCTTTACCAACACCATAGGTGAGACATCCACAAACCCTGCTACTATGGTGCCATCCATGGCAGCAACCACCCCCTTGGGTATGCCTAATATGGGAAACACTCCACCCTTAGGAATGCCCAACACAGGGCCACCACCTGTTATGGGTATGCTGAATATAGGGGTCACACCCCCTCTCAGTTCCACAACCCAGATTCCAGGAATCACCACTACTATTCCTAACCCAAGTGTAACCCATGTTGCACTTGGAAGTGCTGGCCCATACCAGACCAGACCTATTGGAGGACATATACCTTCAATACCTAGCATACCTTTAGGTGCTATTGGACCCTACATCATACCACCATGACTAGGCATGTCCCAGTCCTAGTCACTACATCTGCTAGCTTACCATACATGGCGAGTCTGAACTTACCAGACTTAGCCAGGCTCAACAATGATCCTATCAGACACGATCCTGCATGGCCTCACATTCCCACCAAACTCCCCTCTGACATCCCTAAGTTTGAGGGAAAGGCAGGTGAGGACCCCCAGAACCATATCATGTCCTTCCATCTATGGTGTTCCTCCAACTCCATAGTGGATGACTCTGTCCGCCTCCGTCTGTTACAGCGCACCTTCACTGGCTCTGCAGCCAAGTGGTATATCGAGCAGCCCCATGGGACACATGCCACCTTTAACTCCCTTGCCTCGACCTTCCTGCAGTTCTTTCAGTTACCTGTCCACTATGATGCAGGCGTCGAGATCCTACTGTCTTGCAGACAGAACACGGCCACCCACATCACTGACCACATTCATGAGTGGCATCGACACTGAAGCCTCTGCAAAATCAATTTAGACGACCGTATCTTCCTAGATTGGTTTCTCAAATCCCTCCTCCCTCTCATTGCGAAGGATGTGGCATCCGAACGACCCCAGTCCGAGGAAGAAGCTATCCTAAAAACTTGGGAATTCGACCTTTCTTACGCCCAGTCGGGTTATCTGTATACCATTATACCAGACGCCCCTCGGGGTGATTCATCCCAACACGATGCGCCGCGGGCATCCCATGCCGCAGATGGCATCATTGGTCGTATGGGCTCGCATCCCCAACCATTTTCCATTATGCGCAATAATAACGACCCCGATTGTTTGCGGGCTACATATCACTCTAGAGCTACAACTTCGTATGCTCCCATGGCCCATCCCCACCACACTCATGAACCCCCATGTCCACCACAGTGTTATGGTCATGCACCTTCAGCCTATCCACCTTTAGCTGCACCCCCTACGTATTACCATCAGCAGGCCACACATGCTCCTGTTCACTCACAAGCCCCAACGGCTTATTTCCCACCACAGGTAGTCCTTGCTGCACCACAACCTCCAATCGCTCAGACTTATCCTCCAAACAACAACAACGCTACCCCCGCCAACCAAAACCCTAATCGACCACCGAAACAGGGTAAGAACCCCAATTTACGAACAAACCACCCATGTGTCATATGCAGGGTATATGACCATTATACACACACTTGCCCCCATTTGGGGTGAGCACGCCAACTGTGGTCTGATGACGCCCAACGCCAAGGGCACGCGGCACAACCAACGCCACCTCCTCAACCACAACCCATGGTGCTGCAGAATCCTTTTCCCACACAACGAGTGGTGACCACTCGTCTTTTGGATCCTCCTCAAGGAACCACAGCACCACAACAGCAAATCACATATGTTGCACACACAAACCAACCAATGGATTCAAATACTCATCATCTCCTTATGATGTCATCGTCTGACATGAATCAACCACCCTTGTTACCCAAACCACCATTGGTACCTAGTCACATTGGTGTTACACCCACCCACACAATCCCCTTTCTATTCCCTCCCTCGGGCGTAGTAAGCGCTCCGGTTATGGCTACCCTCAGTCTCCCCGGGTTAACATTGGGATTACCCGTGTGGTATATTTCGCCTCCCGTTCCCCCACTGACACCAAATGTCATCCTACAACCGGTGCAACCCATTGTCACTTTTACCCAACCACCTCTCGGTATCACTACCCCTTCGTCAGCTACAAATCCCCCTCCTCTCACCAGGCCCACTGGGGGCAGAGGCCCCCAACCATACACTGTGGTACCCCCACCCAAGGTAGTTAAACCTCCCCCCGTGTTTCATGCTCCTCCTAAATGCTCGTTGTATGATGAGTTAGGCCATCCAACACATCAGTGTCCACAGTTACCTGCATTACAGGAACACATGCAAATGCTTGACAACGACCACAACATCCCCGTTGTCAAAATCAACTCAAACCCCAAACCTCGTGATAAATCATTACGCACAAACCATCCTTGTGCAATATGCAGAATCTACGGCCATTATTCACATCACTGCCCTGATCTCCCAGATTACAGAGCAACACTGTATGAGTTGAATAATGTCGACCTAGAGATATCCCCTCTTCTCATTGAGGAAATTCATCCCCCACCATCTTCCTCCTCGGAAGAAATTAACACCATTTACACGATTTCCACTGGATACCCCTCTGTCCGGTCAGCCCCTTCCATTGATCCCTTTGACACACAGGTTCAACCCTTTCAAATTGACCAGGAAACCACATGTCCACAACATGGGGGCAGGCCCAAAACCTTGCCTACTCATCATTATTGTGATCCTCGTCGGAGATACTGGGGGCATCCACCCCACAAAGGGAATCCCCCATCATCATATCATCACTTCAGTATGCCACCACGACCCACAGCCTCATGGTATAACACCCCGCCAGCAGTTGCTCAATGCCCTATTGATCTCTCTCTGAGACAACATCTGCACCATATTGACACCTCTAGGTTAAGGGGCATAATAGATTACCTCGACCCCGAGATAGGGGGCATGATCAATCATTTTGAACCTTCCCCATCATCTCTATCTCAACACCTCAATGAGCCCATCATTCAAACCAACACATATGTGATCCACAATCACAAACCCCATGCACATAGCATGGGGGCAGGTCATTAACCCTGCTGACTTTTTCGCATGCATGATCTCAACCATTTCTTGAGGTCACATACCACTTGTATATTCGATTTGATTTGATAAACCTAGTATTCTCCCCCTGCGAGTCATCATTTCTTCCCACCACTACATCCTTGGCTTGGTGGGCTCACCTTTATTGGTAGACATTTTTTAACCTAGTTATTTCCTTTGACCATCCCAGAGTCCTTATGACCTCCGTTTTTCGCACAATTTGCACCGTAGGATTCATATTTCCGCGCTCGTGATGATGCTTGAGATCATTTCTCGCTCTCATGCCCATATTTTTAGGGCATTTTTCCATGCCCCCTCGTCGCCTCGGTTTGCATGCCACAACGGCCGTCGTCCGTTTTTGACAAACCTTATATCGCCGGATCCAGTTTTCCACGCTCGTGATGATGCTTGAGATCATTTCTCGCTCTCACCTCCATATTTTTTGGGCATTTTTTCCATGACCCCTCATCGCCTCGGTTTGCATGCCACATCAGCCGTCGTCCATTTCGAGTGAGTCTTATATCATCGGATTCAGTTTCCCGCGCTTGTGATGATGCTTGAGATCATTTCTCACTCTCACGCCCATACTTTTCGGCCATTTTTTCAAAATGCCCTCTCATTGGCTCAGTTTGCCTGCCACAAAGCCGCAGCCCCCTTTTGACAATCTTTATGTCACCGGATCCAGTATCCCACACACATGATGACGCTTGAGACCTCTTCTCGCTCCCATCTATCCATTTTTGTTCGGTATAATTTTATCCCTTTTTCGGGCCGAGCAATCCCTTTTTACGAAAAAGGCACTTAGGGAGTTTCTGTTAAGCTCTTTTCTGACTCCTAAAACAATGAAAAGATCGCCGAGCAATCTTGCTTCCTTTCATGATCGCTAAACGTATCTGAAAGGGCGTCTACCTGGTATAAGTTTACCCCTTTTTCAGACATTGTAGACTAATTACGAAAAAGGTATACTCTAGTCACATCGGCTAGAAGAGTTCTCCATCTGCATCATTTTATGCTTTTTTGGGCTTTGGAGACTAACTTACGAAAAAGAAACACCAATGGAGTCCACTTACCGCTTTCAGACTCTCTAAAAATGAAAGCGACCACGAGCAATCGCCATCCTGGACTCGTAAAACCAACAGGACAGTAGTCATAACCACTGCAGAGTCTTCTTATCGTTTTCAGACTCCTTAAAAATGAAAGCACCAATGAGCACGAACAGTCCTAGGCTCACAAATCCACAGGACAGTACCATTTCAGAGCACACTTTTATCTCTTCTTGGAGCTCATTAAAACTACGAAGAAGGACCCAATGGTGCTTCTCAGTGTCACAACAGATCACGTCTACTCATATGGCAGCTTCCCCATTTTGGTCGCCTTTGTTCAGAGTATTCTGCAGTATGTCACCCTGAGAACCCCTCGACAGCACCTACCAGCTTGATTCCCCCCAGAGTCAATACATACCCTTCAGTCCTTAAAAGCAATGATTCCCACACCTATAAGTCAGTTCCCTACGTTGCCAGGTCAACCATGTCATCATGCTCTGAACAAAGGAAGTTTGAGTCTACCCACTATATGACCCCAGTTACTTCCCATCCCCACAAGTATGTCAGTCCTACCATCAGTACTACCACACTTCAGTTCTACACCTTGTGCTCCTATCAAGGAAACAGCATTGCCTTGTTAGTTGCTGGTCTCCCTCTGTCGATGAAAACCACATTTATTCCAGAGGATAGACCTAGAGGTCCTTGTGTCTTGGACTCATCACCATATATGATGAGTGCCTACGAATCATTTCAAGAAGAGTCCTCAGTGCTTCTCTAAATAATTGTTTCTCACATGCTCGACTTCAACACCTTGATCGCATCGTTGAGACTCGCAAAGGGCATCAGTCCGTTCAGTTATTAGTCGAAGACCCCGGATACCACCTGAGACCTCCACATTTGAGAGTCTACCTATGGATACAACCAATTACCATTTTTTCTATAGATATCCGGGTTGCGCATGGCGACAGTATTCTAATGTACACCAGTTTTATACTCCCTCGAGTATACAGATACAGTTACAGATACTTCCCAGAAATGGCTCATAGTCATTGCGTCCCTACAGATGTTGGACACCTTCAGTTTCAGATCAGTCATGTCATGATCATGAGTACGTCCCAAAATAATGTACCCTCTGGACCATTATGATGTACTAGTAAATTTTTTATGTATTAGATCCCCCTTCTTGGGACTAATTGTTATGTATATGTCTTGATATGAGCATGGGTATGCCCGCCTCGTCCATTATCAGAGATTATTCCTCATTCATATTGAGTCCATGTAATATTTGTTTATTTTTTGCAGCTTCCATGGGATGCGGATCCAGTCTCCAATCGGTCTTTTCTCCTCCCCAAAACCCCAGAAAAAAGACAAAAGAACTATGATGTCTATCGGCCATACGATGAGCTCCTACCCTCACACATCAGGGGGCAATCTGTTAACACCCAAAAAGTGCTCACTAGCTCATTCCCTTATTCACATGACCCATTTGTCCACTTTTCCACCATCTGAGCCTCTGAAGCCAACAAAAGGTCACCAAAAGACCTTAGTACACCCCTTTTTCCCACTCAAAAATATTATTTTTCCTAAAAAAACATAAAAAACCCTCAAAAAGGGTCCAAATTCCCAAAATATTAAAAAGGGAATAAAAAAATTAATTTTATTCAAAAAATGAAAAAAAGAGGAAAAATTACCTAAACCATGTTGGTCAATACCATTGGTTTCCACAAAACCACAAATGGTATTCCCCACCACCAAAACCTATAAAAAGGTGGTAGAGGCTCCTCATTTCAGATCCATCCATTATCTCATCCTCATACTGCCGAAATCTCCCTTGAGTATTTTGGCCATTGGAAGCAACCTTGGAGAAGGAGACCTCTTGTAGCTTGGAGCTACTTATCTTAGGAGTTGCTCTACATCAACCTTCACCATTGGAGGTATTACTATTGCAAACATTAGCTTGCCCCATTTTTAAATACAAATTTATTCTTTCATATTTTCTTGTTCTTGTTTTTAAAATATTTCCATTATTTGCTTATATTCTTGCATAGATCCATGATTAGTTTTGTTTAGATTAGTTAGTTCTTTATTTCTATTTGAAACTGGTGCTACTAGTTAGCAGGTGCCCATAACACTAAGCTTGGTTGCAAAACCAAGCCAACAAATAGGCAGTTTAAAAAAAAATGGCACTGAAAACTAACTCTGTATGATGAAGTTATGCTTGAACAAAGAAACTGTTGAAGATGTCCCCAATAGTGACGTGGCAGCTAGAGAATGTCCAGCAAAAAAAAAGAACCCCCCTCTTCCCAAGATGAACCTTTTGACAATCACTTTACAAGAAAATTGTTTTAAGTGAACCACTTTTGTAAAATACGTGATTTCACTTTTACAATGATATTACTTTTAAATAGTGCAACAATAAAAAAACTTAAGTGACTCACTTGTATTTTTTATTTTTTATTATTTAAGTAAGATGCACTTTTACAATAAAATAACTTGAAAATATAAATTGCATGCACTTTTTCTTTTAAAGTAACTTCCTAAGACTTGAAATCAAGACCTATTAAGGAATAAAGCAACTTTGAACCAAGTGAGCTAGATTAAAAGGTATGTAAAATATGGGAATGAGGAAGGGTTTTTTTTTTTTTTTTAACTCTTCTTGCTCGGTTTGCGTGTTTGCCCTTTCTCTTGCAAAACAAACCACAAATCGAAACAAAAAAAAACTTTTCCACACTTGTGGAGTTAGATCTTGTTAGCTTTCTCGGAAAGTTTACGTTTTCTCTCTATTTCTGATTTGCCGAGATCGCGCAAGGTGCACGGCAAAGAGCATACGCAGCCGAGAAAAACCCTTTCCCTTTCTGTTTCTGATTTGCTGAGATCGCTCAAGGTGCATAACAAAGAGCATACGCAGATGGGAAAGAAACAATCCAAACTCAAAAAAAAATCTAACAGTAAAAAATGATAAAATATGAGTTTGTTTCTTCTTTTAAAACAGAAAATAAAAAAATGCGTCACTGTAACATTATACCTTCAGATCTGATGAAATATGTGTTTCTGGAGCAACCGGGAACCGTTTTCGATCAAACAAAAACTATTTCACAATGAAAACGACGCTCTGGATGCAATGGAACACCTCCCATATCCAATAAATGCACAAAAATACCAGAACTAGAAACCCTTTCGAGTTTTGGCAATAGTAGTTCAAGATCTAGATCATAACTAGAAGCGGCACTTCATAAAATCTCTGATACCATGTTCGGGTACATAGGGTACTACCAAAGGACCAAACACCAAGAGCAACCACTTCACACAAACAAATCACAGATCAACACACCGATGTTTTGACGTGGTTTAAACCCTCTTAAGGGAAACACTCCACGGCCCCGTCCAAATAGCTTCTACGAGATAATTTATTATGCAAAGAAAGAAAGTTACAAATGAGCTTCTCATAATCGATCAACTAAACAATGACCCTCCATGCTCTTTAAATAGAGATCATGGACCAATCGGGTGTTAAACCACGGATCAAGGTTAGGTTTGATCTAAGAGAAGTTGAGCCGTTGGATCACTCTATGTCGGGAACATATCGTGACCGTCGGATTAAGTATTTACAAATGCATACTAATGCATACTAAAGAAACACACTATCCCTAACGGATATATTACACAAGTTGATCTTAACTAACTCGGTGTTTTTATCGAAGATCAAGTAATTTTGTAAATGATAGTTTTCCTCTTTGGGATCGCTATGCATGGAAATATTGAGAGTTATAATTAAAGGCCTATGATCACAGTCACGATCATAGTCGTTTAAGATGTCGAAGTTTATTAACTTGTTGCATAAAGGGATATAAAAAATAACATAATATACCACACTACTGCCAAGCTTGTGAATGGCCATTTTGTTAGTCTGTTGCAAATGATAAGATCTTGAGTACTACAAAAATTGACCAGCTCAGAACCGAATAAATTTTCACCTAGATCTTTAGAATTTCTTTTGTACCTATTAGCTAGCTCATGGTCTTTGTCTAACCAAAGAGGATTAGGATTAGAATAATTGCTTAAAAGAATAGCTTGGTTACTCAAAGTTCGGGCATTGAATTCACCCATCAAAAGGATATTTCCTTCCTTCCTTAGACTATAAATATCATGTTCTAAACCATTATAAGGACAATTTTTATCTAAATTGTTTTTTTATAGAAGTTGGAATTAATAGGGGCAAACTAAAAAAAATGGCTATGTAGGTTTTTTCGTCATTAATGTTTGTGATCTCTATCCAATTAAATTGGTTGTAAGGGTCTTTCTTATAGAGCATAACATGAGGGGACATGTTCTTCCTAATATAACATGATATACCCTCAATGCCTCTACGACATGAGCGTTTATTCCATATCAACCAAAGGACATATCTGTCTATATCAGAGACCTTGGATTCTTCATGCTCCCAAGTTTAAGCCAATAATATAATATATATTTCACTCGGGATCCAACTCAACTTGGGGGCTTTGCTCCATGAAAAGCCTTGATAGTTCCAGGAGAGGATCCAGAGTGTGTCAAATTGATATGTATTACTATTTTGGTTTCTCTCTTGAATAACAGCTTCCATGTTTCTAATTAATGCCCATTTCCCCTTCTTCCTAGCTTCTTTTACCTTTTGGACCTCCTTTCATAGTTTGACACGATCCTATGGAATGAGGTCTTCATTTATAAATATTCTTGATCCTTTTAAACTTGATTTCTTACTATGTATGTTATATTTTTGTTCGGTAGAGCTAACCTTAACTCATATTAGTCTTTCTTTATTCTCAATTAATTTCGTTGGACTTGTTGTTTCGGTGAGACTGATAGTTTCAATATGTAATCTATTGTGAAGTTATGTCTTGACAATGACTAATGTATCCTCTTCTACCTCCTCTTTTAAATAAAAAATTATGAGGTTTAAATATCTTTTGTTACGCTCATGGTCTAAAACTATCAATTTATTCATTTCCTCTTTAATGGGTTTGATATCTAATTTACCTTCTATATTATTTAGGGTTAGGTTGTGATTTACTTTTTCCTCTAACTCTTTAATCCTATCTTGTAACTTTTAAGTTTTCTACCATAGGTGTATCTCCTTGTTTGG